>BPLR01010163.1:0-22227 GCA_021605095.1 Caerostris extrusa
TTGTTATTTTATATTTTTGATATTTATATTTAACTAGTTGATTCTACAGGTTGGGTTTCCATTGGAGTAAAAAAAGAACATTAATTAATTCATTAAAAATCATCCGCAATGTTAAGAAAAAGGACACTGACACAACTTTTGAATGAATTGAAAGCAATGCTGTCCTTAACTAAGGCCTAGTTAACACCCACAAAAATTATATGAATCATTTTATTGTCCTTAAACAATTATGGTCCTTTGACGATAAAAAATAATCAATTTAGTTTACATGTTTTGGGATACAAAATATTTTAATCTATGTAAATTTCATTTCATGGGCCACTAAAACAATTGTGCACTTTGAAAAATGTAATAGAAAGAAGATATTTTCAAGGTACTATATGATAACTTTCCATTTCAAATTATTATATTTAAATAGTTTGGTACTAAGTAATGGTTAGTACGACCCCATAACTAACGTTTAGCGCCATCTGCTGGAGAAATATCTCCCGATTAGCATTGTTGATTTATTAACTTGAGGCAAATTTTTTATACAATAAAATAAATTATTCAAAATCTTGTCTACAACAATATTGAATTAAACATACCCATTCTATAAAGCTGAATGAAATTAGAAATATATACGTAGGACATACAGTTTTCTCTCAGCACATAAGATATATATTTTCGTTGGAACTGAAATTCTGTATCATTGGAACTAAAAATTCTGCAATGATTTATCAAAATTTATACTTTGAACAGTTCTATTTAGTTTCATTCTACGTTAAACTTTCTCTGTAGTTTGTAATTTAATAATAACCAGAAAAATGAAATTAATTATGCATTTATATCAATTCAAATTTACCTACCACTATTAGAAAAATCTATTATTATATATAAGAAAATCGATGGAGAAGGTGCATTAAGATCATACTTCGTAGGATCATTTCTATAGTATGATTAGAGGTTCACTCACTGAACCTCGCAGAAAACGCAACCACGATTATGTGATCTGAGGTTGGGCCACTTCCTGAGCGTGAAGTTGGCTGATTTGGATGCCTCATGGTGTCCACGGCAAGGAGGCGATCTCCATTGTAAGATGATCGCACTCCTTAGCCTTTCTGGCTTGAGATGGAAGAGACTCGATCTGAGTGTTTCCTATTTTTAAAAGCAGAATTAATAAGCAAAACACATATATGTAATTAAATTTTCACACAAAATTTAAATCGCTTGCAAACTATATATATTTGACGCTGCAAACAGACGAAAAATCTTAATAAGAAGAAGCCAAATTGTATTTAGAGATGTTTTAAAGAAAATCTTATCGCAGTCTTCGGTACTTGTGTATATTCGGCAGAGAATTCTGATTTCACTCCAAAATGAAACACCTACTTTTTGTTGGCCAACAAATTCTCCGGAAACCTACCATGGCGTTGTTTTTTAAATCAAAGGTTTCCATCTATTTATTCAATTCAGTTTTTTAATTGAATTGAGTTTTTCTTTCTTACAGATACTTTCCAAAAAGGCGTAATAATGATGAATAACTTTATTTTTCTTCACGCCATTTGAATATAAAAGAAGCCATTTTCTACGATATTTTTTTTAGAATTGCATTTCAAGTATAATTTTCAAAATTTGATGCTTATATGTATATAATTTTTAAATTTTAACACTTGTAAAACCTTAATTTTTTTAAAATAATATATAACTTTAAGTATTTATAGGCATCAAATTTCAAGCAAAATATTGATAATTTGTATTCCGTCCCATTAAATAATTTCTTACGTGCCGATGTTATATAGCAATAGCAATGTTTATAAAAAAAAAGAAAGCTTTCTTGAATTATTATTCTTAAAGATTAATTACATATTACCTGCGCTCAGCACAAAACAAATTTTTAATCTCGAAATTTAACTTGATCGTTCTCATATTCGCAAGCATGTTGTTATTGATTTTGTATTGTATTATTCAAGCGAGGAAGTTAATTTTAATTCTACAAAATTGTATTTGATATTGTAAAAATTGCCTGAATTCAGTGAAAGATATATTTAGAAAGAGTGCAAATTTTTCGGAGAAAAAACAAAAATGTCACGAATTTCCATGTAACATTCCAGTCATGGCAATCTACCACTTTTTTTCTAACTTCTCTTTTTATAAGTTATTTGGAGGCACTGGTATTTACATCAAAAGCTCTGTACCTCACTCTCATATTGCTACACCGCCATTAATTGGTATAAAATCAACGATTGTCTCACTGCACTTTCCTCATTTTCCTACTCTCGCTATAGCTTCAGTTTATGTGCCAAATGGAATTGCCACCTCTAACTTCAACAATGATTTAAATACTCTCTTCTCTCTGAATAGTAGTGTAATTTTAGCTGGAGACTTTAACGCTCATAATACCACTTGGGGATGTCACAATAAAAATAGCACCGGTGTAGCCCTTCAATCCTATGCTAATAACTTTAACGTTGAAATTATTGCTCCTAACACCCCCACTAGAATTGGTACTAACTCTACTTCTATTATTGACCTTGTAGTTACTAACAACTTCCACTTTAATCACTCAATTTCTTCTCTAGATGAACTCTCCTCAGATCATAACCCTGTCATTATTGACTATAAATTTAATTATGTTAATTTTAATATCAACTCTAATATTACTACTAACTGGTCTAAATTCTCTACTACTCTGGACTCTAACTTCAATTATTCACCCACCCTCTAACTAATCCTAATGATATAGAAACTGCAATCTTTGAATTAACTAGTAGTATTATCTCTGCACATAAAGCTGCTTCTAAACCTCTTACTACTAACAACCGCACTTACCTACCCCCTTACATTAAACCGCTAATTACTAACCGTAATAACGCTAGAAAAATTTGGCAAATATATCGTGACCCCCACAGCAAGAATCAGTATAACCATCACCAGAACTTACTTAGACGGGCAATTTTAAACTACAAAAACGATTGCTGGGATAGGAAACTTCAAACTGTTAATGTTGAAGATGGATCAATTTGGAACCTTTGCAATAATATTAGAAAAAAAAAGAACTAGAATTACCTCACTTCACACTCCTAACTCTGCTGTTACTACTGATACAGACAAAGCTGAGGTCCTCGCCACTACTCTACAAGCACAATTCCAGGAAAACGAAACTAACAATCCTAACACTGTAATTGATGTCGAAAACACTATCTCTTCTTTCCTTGCTCAGCCTAATGATAATGAAAACATTCCTCCTACCAAAGCATCCTTTATTATAAATTGCATCTTTAATCTTAAAATTAGTAAAACCCCTGGTATTGACTGCATAACCAATAAAATGCTTAAAAATATTCCCTTTAAAATTATTCTTCAAATCTGTAAAATTACTGATGCTATTCTTTTAACTAACCACTTTCCTAACAATTGGAAGACTGCTCGCATTCTTCCGATCCTTAAGCCTGGTAAAGACCCTACCTCTCCTAATAGCTATCGACCCATTTCACTTCTTTCCTCCCTCAGCAAACTAATCGAACGAGTTCTCTCTGATATCCTTAATGAAGCATCTAACAATCTTAACATACTAATCTCTCAGCAATTTGGTTTTACAAAAATTTATCCACTACGCATCAACTTTATAACATTTCCGAAACTATCTCAGAAGGGTTTTTCCTGGAAAATTGATACAGCAGCAATCTTTCTAGATGTGGCAAAAGCCTTCGATCGAGTTTGGATCAACGGACTAATTTTCAAGATGATTAAATTTCAGTATCCTTCTTTTTTAATTCGTACTATTTATAACTATCTCACAGGTCGAAATTTCGTTGTTTCTGTAAATAATATCGATTCAAGAAACTGCAAAATCCTAGCCGGTGTTCCCCAGGGCTCGATCTTAGGGCCCTTTTTATATAACATTTACACCAATGATATTCCACAGAATCACAAGATTAAATTAACACTCTACGCGGATGACACTGCTATAATTACACAGGGGAGAAACTTCAACATTATTCAGAAAAACTTACAAAATTACATCAATCAGTTAGAAATATGGCTTAATAATTGGAAAATTAAACTTAATGTCGCGAAAACTGAAGCAGTGCTATTCACCAGGAAAATAACTATAACCCACCTAATATTACTATTTATAATACTAACATTTCCTGGTCTACAGAAACTAAATACCTTGGAGTAATTCTTGATCGCAGACTTAATTATAATTCTCATATCCAACATCTTCGCACTAAATTCAATAACCAATTACGAAAACTCTATCCTTTAATTTGCAGAAATTCTTCTCTAACACTGGAACTTAAAAACTAATCTATCTCTCCTATCTCAGACCTATCATAGCATATGCGAGTCCAGTATGGGGCTCCACTGCGAACAGTAACTTTTTGATTCTGGAAAGGCTTGAAAACAAGATCTTGAGAATGATTACGAATTCACCCTGGTTCTTTAGAAATAAAAATTCTATTGCTTCTCCCAGCTTTAAAAGAATGTACAAAAAAAATTGCTGTTAATTTCAAGATTCTGTTTCTCAGTAATAACCAGGTCTAAATGATACATCATGAAATTTTGATTATGATATATCTCTTCACACAGCCGCAAACGCCCAGATACGTACTTAATATTAATAAATAATGCGCTGACTTTTAGTTTCTTCCCAGACGGTGATAGACCGATGGTTGCTTTGAAGTGTCCTCTCCAATGAAAATTAAGGGAAGCTGCCCCTTTTTTTTTTTTTTAGTTACTCCGTCTGTGCTCGTTTTTGCTAAGATTTTTAATTTTTTCCTCTTGTTTTTTTGTTTTTATTAAATTCCTTTTTGTTTCATTTTTAAATTTTATATTTGTCGGCTTTTCAACCTGTAATTGATATTATTGTTTTTCTTTGTAAATTTTGTATATTTTTTATAACTTAAGGTCCGACGGACCCGAAGCATTAGATTTGTCTGACTCAGAATTTTGAAAATGTCTGACAGTCCAGTGAACTGCATTTGTGAATTTAATTTATATTTTTAATTTTTATTTCTTTGAATAAATAGGGTTGATATATATATATGCGTATACGTTATGTTTGTGACATTTTGTTTGTGTGAATGTAGAAATTTCCAGTCTAACAAATTTTCGTTTCACGCTGGAGTCCCCAACTTTTTAGGGTGGGGCTGTGGTGTCTAGTGGTTGATTTAATGAAATGAAAAATCTTGGATGTTTCTTTTCGGTCAACAGCCCTTTAATTATGCATCATAATATGTAAAGCCTAGTCAATATTTACATTGACTATTAACTCATCACAAACATTTCCTCGCTATGTGCTGCAGCTTGCTACATTTTACAAATGGCCCAATCAGCCAGCTTTCCTTCTCCCTTTTCAACAAGTGAAGTTCCTGGTTCTGGCCACTAGATGGCTGCACATGACGGCCTACTTTCAATGTACCTTCTTTATTCTTTCCTACCATTTTTAATCCAGGTACTGATTTTATATTGAAAATTGTTGCTAATTCAGTTATCCGTCTTCATAAAATTATTTTTAATTATTTTATCTTTTAACTACAACCGAATTTTTAGTAATTATATATTTTTTCTTCTTAATTTTTCTTTATTTTTATTTATCTTTGAAAAAATTTTTAAAACTTTATTCTATCAACAATAAATTCAATTAATTTTTCCTTAAATTTTTCCTTTTAATATGTCACTTTAATACATCATTTTGGTAATCTTTTTATTTTTTAAAATAATCTTATTTTAAATTTTACAAGTTACTTTTTTTTTTTTATAATCTTTACTTATCTAATGTAGCTTCTCTCATAACTTCCTAAATCGACTCACCAGATGGCAGCCTAAGGCACTTCCCAAATCAAACATCGCTGTGAACAAGTTTATGTTTTGTAAATAATTTTTCTATTTAATCAAGTTTTTCTTAAGTCACCTGCGTGTGGTTTTCAGTTCCCACCCACGTGGGGATGCTTTTTTCTTTTTTATTTATTAATCTTGTAACCTTCCCTTTGTTTTTATTTAATCCCCCCCCGACGTCAAGTGTTTGATTACCATCTCCTCCATCCCTTGGCGTCTACTATATATTGAATTTATATTTTACTTATAATCAGGGCAGGTTTCCCATAGGGTAACTAGGCTTCAGTCTAGGGCCTAAAGATCAAGAAATAATTACTTTTATTAGCAAAATTAAAATTTCACTAATCTAAAAAAAATGAATAAACAATAAAAACGACTGAATCGAATTTAAAAAATTCTACACATATTTTATTAGGGTTTCATGCAATTTACAATTTTTAAAATGGTTGTGAAAGGACCTCATAAGTGGAATTTTTTTAATTTTTACAGAATTGTATATTTGGCGACCTTTGGTATACAATTTTATTATCTAATTTTATGAGTTATTTATATTCTAAATGAACCATTATTTGACGTTAAAGAATTTGAGACGAAAGAGTGTTTAAATTTCACATGCTATTACGTTAACTCGAAAGGCCACATACCAATTTGGTTTCATTTAATTTTTTTTATCCTATATTGATGAACGCCTGCATTTCAACTAAAAATTATCTTCTTGTGTTTTACAAGAATTGCAATTAATTTCCTTTTGATAACAATTATATTTTTATTCTTATAAATACCATTGCTTTAAAGATTTTCTATGAAAGTATTAAACTAATGTTCAAAATCAAAAATAAATTTAAAAAAAACATTCCTCTTTAACTTATAAAATTCATAAAAAAGATTTTTGATTTTGTTATATTAGAGACCAAAAAAAGCGAAATCTTATTTTTGGAATGGTGGCCGATGATGGGTCACTGCAGTTGGTCCATTAATTGGTCGATGGAAATGTGTTTTCTTAGTTTTTTTTACGTACCTATGATTTCAACTGAATTTCGATTCTTAAACAATAATTTGAGAATGTTCACCCGGTATGCACTTATTCAGTTGTGTTTTTATACCTGGATGTTATTTTGGGGAGATTTCGATCATTGGAACAGATCGGGGCTCTTTTAAACGCTATCGCCAATAGCGATAATGACAGATGGCTTAAAACATTTGGTGATAGATGCGTACGAATACGTTTTACATCACGTAGTGATACATCTCTTTCTACTTCATGGAATGTGAATATCGTTACATATATTGCTTAAGGAAAAAAATTTCATCGTCTTTTACTTATGTTATCTATTCAATTTTCTTTTTCAAAATAAACAAAGAGAGTTTTTCATTTTAACTTTGGGACAGATCACTGCATTTAAATATAATTTTAAGTCGATGAATTTCAATACGAGGGATTAGATTAACTGTTGCAAAGTGTGTACCTTGTCTGAATCGAAACTACAAGAAAAATATGATAGAATGAGCTTTAAGGCATTATGATTAAAGGAAACAATTAAAAAAAAAAGGGGAAAAAAAAAAACATGAATATTAAAAAAAATTATTCATATTATACAGTGCTGCAAAATAGAAAGCAGGAAATTATGTTACTGAGCTTTTTAAAAACATTGTAAAATTTTTAATTTTGTACAGAAATATATTTTTATTTGAATCACAGCGTGAAACCAAAAAAATCATTTAATGCAATTTTGAATATTTTTTAATTTGCTATTAAATTTACATAATGCAAAAATATGCATTACAATTCAGCAACCTACTGAGTAATTCATCCTTACAGATTCTGTTAATGTAGAGGATAAATATAGACTAATTTGTAAAATAGCCATCAATTATTTTTATTTTTTAAACATTGTCAAATATTTTATTTTAAACATAAGACAGAATCCTTCAAGCGGTATATAGCAAGTTAATTTAATTTTTTTGCTGAAGGCTTCCAAAAAATTTTTACAAAATTAGTTAATGTGTAAATTTTATTTGCTAAATTTAAAAGAAATTGATTTAATAAGAAAATGATTTTTCTATTTTAAGTAAAAACTAGTACATTTCCTCACTGTATATTTTTAGTAAAAAATATATTTGTTAAATTAAAATGGTTTTTTTTTTTTCCTAAGTTTGATAATAAGAGGAATGGTTACGATCAAAAAAAGGGGAATAGAGTCAGCATGGACACAAATATGATTCCAGTGCCACAATGAACAATTATTTTGATAAATGAGTCATTATGATTTCTATCAGTTGAATAAAAAATTTGTGTTTTATAAAAACAATAGCATAATTTTAAAAAATAGCACAGAATAAGCATGAAAAACATAATGGAAATAACTAAAGCGTTAAAAAATTGAGATTAAAAAAATATATATTACAAAAATTAATTTAAATGTCTGTGCAAATTATGTATAAAAATAGCATCAAATGAATTTTAACAAAAAAAATAAATAAATATATAAACCAAAATATGATATTTATTCTGTTTAAAATAATTGGAACTGTTACTCCAACTAAAATGTATACGATCTTTCTTTTCAGGTGAAAATAGCGTAACCTATAGCACCAATGATGACCATAATACAATTTAAATTAATGCATTGACGCGCAGTCGTAATATTTCTGAAAAATAATTTTTCTATATAAATGCCTATCCTATCCTTGTTTTGTGCCAATTTATAATCGTTTATAAATTAAAGAATAATAAATACAAAAAATTAAATAAATAAAAAAGCCTTCCTCATTTTTGTCTAGATTACTTCAAAATTTTATATGTCTCTTTCTTTTTAATTCTTTATATATATGTATATATATATAACTGGGCAAAGTCACCTATTAGTTTTTACCTGCTTTCTTTTTCAATGTATTATCTCATAACTTCAAAGCACTCCAACTCAAGATAGGAGCTAGCGGCTGCTTCGCAGCCAAGGTGCCTCGCACCAGCACAAATCGCCGTTGTTTTGAGCCTGTGTATCGTAACCGTGAACCGGTGTTTAAAATAAAATTGTTTTTCTCCTTATTGAAGTGATATCCTAAATATTTGAAAAGTCCAAGATACAAATTAATTGGCCTCAACATGAGGCCGCGTATGAAGAAACGCAGCCTTCAATGACTGACGAAAATATGTATCATTTTAAATAAATTATAATGTATGAAAATCTTTATCTTCCCGATCTATTTACTTTTGATTTATCCTGATTCGAATAGTTCGTTTAGACTTACGACTTCGACTAATGACTTACGACTTTGAATTCTTACAATTTATCTGTTTCCTTGTAAACTCTTACTGTTTGCTGTATGAAACAAAAAAGTTATCTTGTTTCAGTGTAATATATATATATTTGCCACATAACTTCTGAAAATTATTTGGTTTTATTAATATTTGGTGTGTTAATGCTAAAGTTGATTCACATGTGAAACAAAACTTTTTTTCTTGAATATTTATTCAAAGAAACATTGCGTAAACGAGACAAACATTAACTACTGGGTATTTAGACAGCTTGTCGACAACGACTTCGCTACTTATTTAGTCTTCTGATCTGGCCGTATATCAATGAACAAGTCCACTGATTGTTGGGGGTTTAGAAAACAGCTAATTAACGAATTCGCTATTTTCTAAAGATGGCATACATTCCATGTACAATGATCTGAAAGCGCTCAAAAACAAGGAGGATAAATTATTTGTTGTTCTGCATGGATTTTCCAAATTCTTTCAAAAAATAATTAATGTCTGTTCCCTTTCGCTCAAAATTTTTATTCCAATTTCCCAAACATTAATAACGATTTGATCAAAAGGCTGCCTGATTACGATATTGAAAATCCTAAAAATGCAAAACGCCAGCGGAACTGCACCTTACTTAATACTGTTTCCTGATTTTGACTTGTTTATTGTCCACCAGTTAGTCAGCATTTAGAAAACGCTTTCTTATTTCTTCACCGTACAAAGCGCTGACCTTGCATCCATTTTGCCTAACTAAGCAATTTTTCATTTCTGCGTTTTTCTTTTTACCATTATTTTTATTTTTTATGTTAAACCATTATTGTATCTTAATTTCTTGCTTCTTCTTTTTAAACCATTTGGGCAAGCTTCCTAATAGTCTCTAAAGCTCTTTTCGCAAAGCATTTCTTCATCGTCTTTGCACAGAAACAAGATAGAAGCTAGCGGCTGCTTGCGCAGCCAAGTTGCTTAGCAACATGCCAAATCAGTCTAAAGGACCAATGCTTTCCTCTGTATTCATTACAGCGGTGCTCAGATTTTTTTCATTATCTTTTTCACTTTTCTTTTTTTACTACAGTATGCTTTCATTTTGTAATTTTAATTCCTTTCCTTCTGTAATTTTTTATCTCTCTAAATATTTTTAACTAGTTTATTTATTTTTATTCAATTAATTATCTACTTTTTTCTATAAACTTAAAATTTTTTCACACTGGCAATTGGCTTAGACCAGGGGTCTCCAAACTTTTTCGGTCGCGTGCCAAAATTGAAAAAGTTTGGGCCAAGAAAAAAAAAAAATTTTAAAAACAATATACAAGTATTACAATTTAAATATGTTAATGAGCAGAATGAAATCGAGATTTCATTTTTCAAAAGTTCCTTATAGTGAGGTTCGAAGTTTTGAGAACCTCACTATAAGGAATCACAAATGCTCATCTGTCAGTCTACTTCTGAAATAATTCTTTCCAAGATTCATAGTTGTAAACACTTGTTCACATATATCAGATGAAGCAAACACAGCACTGATTTTCTGGCCGTGAGATATTGAATTTGGGAAACCTACTTTCGATATTGATTTGTAAAACTCTAACTTTGACATATTTAGAAACAACTGCTTGAGATGATTGTTAGAATGTAACTCAATTAATTCAACTTGCAAATCCTTTCCGATTGAAAGCTGTCTGTCTTTTTCCGTCGATTTAGGTTTTGAACAAAAATAGAGAAAGTAAAAAAGATCATCAGTCCTTTGAAAAAGGAAGAAAAAAAAAAATATTTCCTCAAAGTAGATGGATATATAATATAAATTTATATTTCTTTTAATTTGCCTCAGACCGGAAAAATTAAAATTTATCCGCGGGCCGGATAGAATCTTCCGGCGGGCCGTAGTTTGGAGACCCCTGGCTTTTAGACCAATCAACAAGAACCCTACTTTATTCCAATACGGAGGCGAGAATGTTCATTCATCTCGCTGGCCCCGGACAACGCACTCCAAAAATCTACAACGAATTTAATGACCATTCTTATCAACGGTCATTTTAAGTGATTATTAAAGGTATTATAATAGTTAAAATTTCGATAAATCTTTTGTTTTAATTTATAGAATCTGGACTTTTAAAAAAAAAAAGTGATAACATTTAGAAATAAAAAAAAAAAGTGAATTTTTAAAGAAGCATTTTTATTAAATACATTGTTGGTCATTAAAAATTGTATAACTTTAAATATGTCCTATTCTTAGGTTAAAAGACAATGCTTAAGTTTGATGCAGCTAAATATGAAAAACCCATTGCGTGTTTTGTGTTTAGCTATGTGCGGTAATTTTTGAGTTCTCATACAAATACTTTTTTGATGGGCAATTTCTGAGTCATATCTAGTGAATTATTAGGATCATCTGATATGGATTTAGATAGGAAAATGTTTCATTTTAAGAATATCAACGACTCTCCAGGTATCCGCGCAGAATATTTAAACATTTAAAAATTAAATAAGAAAGATGTTGTAATGACTGAAAATGGGGATAATCGTCTTTATTAATTGCCGTATGGATTTTAAGCTGAACACTACGCAATCCATACAATACGTCAGCAACATACTTTTACACTGTGAATTATTTGTAAACACAGTGAATTATTGACGACCTTGCACTTGCTTCCACTGCAGACTGCCTACGCCAAACTCGTTTTCGCACTGAAACAAATGGATCGGCGATTTTAAAAGATTGTATCATAATTTCTTTCTTTTTTAAATTGATTTGGGCAAGCTTCCTAATAGTCTACCGTTCTTTCCTCGCAAAAAGCATTTCTTCATCGTCTTTGCACTGAAACAAGATAGAAGCTATGGCTGCAAGTTGCTTCGCAACATGCCAAATCAGATTTCTTTTTATTTATTTTTTAATTATTTACTTTATTTTTACTTTAAATTTCTTCTTAATATACGTTTTTTATTATTGAAATTCTCTTGATTTACCGTTGCTCTTTATTTTATTTTGATCGGGTGATTTGGGACGGACCTTCGGTTACTTACTGCTTTGCTGTTTATTATTGTTTTTTATATCACCATGTGACTTACTTTCAGCTAGGAGTAGTGGTTAGGGCCACGGAACGTAGGTCCCGGTCTAACACGTACACGTTGTGGAGAGTGACATACTAAAAATTGAAAACTGACTGAAAAAATTTGAAATCTCAATTTCATGGAATACATTCAGTGTT
The DNA here is from genome assembly GCA_021605095.1 of Caerostris extrusa. Classification (NCBI taxonomy): domain Eukaryota; kingdom Metazoa; phylum Arthropoda; class Arachnida; order Araneae; family Araneidae; genus Caerostris; species Caerostris extrusa. The sequence goes on from BPLR01010163.1 coordinate 12,271, forward strand.
AATAAGAAAACCAACAAAACAGATGGTACATGACAAGAATAATATGATTTGAATAAAATTTTTTTTTTTTTTTATTTATGGGGGTTTTGTTAAAAATCTGTTAATGGCAAACTGTAGGGAATGTGCAATTATACCCTAAAAAAAAAAAAAAAAAATGCTCCATGGTAACTTAACTTTCCGAAAAAGCAAAGATGATTTTCTGTTAGGGTTAAAATTCTTGCACTTTTTATATCAATGCATGAAAATGTCAGCAATACTTACAACATGTTGTTTTCTGTTAGGTAGGAATATATCAAGAATAAATTTTTAAGAATATCATTATATATATGTATATATTTAATTTATTCATATTATGTTCATCCTTTTTATTTCTAATTATTATTATTAAATGTTTTTTTACGTACAAAAATACTTCAAATAATAATTCGACTTGCACTCAGATTTTATGCTGTAAAAATTTGATTTCTTGAACTAAACTTTCATATCCCTAATTAATGTTTTAATTAGCATTTCCCTTAATTCAGATCCAAATTCCTTTTTATATTAAATAAATATTCCTGGAAAATTATCTGATTTAAGTACTTATATATACATTCGTTTTTACTATTATTATTTTTTAACTTGTCTGTAGAAATCAGCTTCTATCTTTCAACTATGACAAACATTATAACAGTTGCTTTTAAATACACTGATATGATTATAATAATAAATAAAAAAATATTGATTTAGCATTTATTTAAAACTAGTAAACAGAAAGCAATCTGCCTTTTTTAGCAATTAAGCTAAGCTAAAAAGATATTTAAAAAAAAATCATTCATGCTGAAAACAAATCTCAAATGGTTAACAGCCAAATATTTAGTAAGAAAAGAGATTTTTTCTATTTTTATACATTTTAGTAGCAGTGCAAATAGTTATGTATTATAGTGAAGTTTAAAAATTAATACAATTTTTAAAAATCAGAAAAGTTATCAAATAAATAAAATCTAAATTTAATAAAAAATGAATGCTGTTATGGAATCAATCGCAGAGAAAACTTTTACAGATTTATTTTTCCTCAGACGTAACAAATTACATGAGTATAAATTATCATCAATAATCATTTAGTCCATAAAATAATTAGGTTTTATGTTAGAGAACTGTTTGATTTCTTTAAAAATATTAAATAAATGAAGTAATTATTAGTATAATAGAAAGATAATAAAGAAATTTGATTTATTTTTTTGAGAAAATATATTTCAAATGTTACACTTCATAATCGGTGAGTCATCGATAGATTTGAATTGAATGGTTGAATTGTTTAGTCAAGAAAATAATATTTATTCTAAAATTAATATTTATCATCATTACTAAAAAACCCTTTTCCTACAGGGATGCAATTTACGATTTTTTTTTTTTAATTCTGAAAATAATAATGGATTTTACGATTTGTAAAAGAATTTGTTCATCATGTTTAAGGAAATATAAATGCAGATTTTCATTTTTTTTTTTTTACGGTAGAACTTAAGATTGAGAGTAATTTATTCACGGTAATGTTTTATTTTTTATTGCTTGCATTGTAAATTCATAATTCTTATTCATACAATTAATTAAATAGATTAAAAATAATTTTGATATTTTATTTTGAATGCATTAAATATGTAATACAGAGAGTATAATGAAAATGGCTTTTGGGTATGAAGTCCTATTTTTATTCCTGGTTATTTGATATGACCAATGAGGCTTGTTAAAAACTATATCAGTAATTGGTTTCCTACGGAAAATTACATAGTGTTTTGTATTTTCGTTTTCATGTTTTTTTTTTTCTTCTGTGCTACATCACATTACTTTTAGGTAAATTGTTTTCATTTACTTCCTTTTTGAAACAGTCAAATTTTCCTGATTACTGATTATCTCAGCAATTACAATTATGTACCATTAAAAAAAATGTAAAAATGAAAACCCAGTTATGAAATTCAGTAAGCTATATAATAAAAACAGTATTTTGATTTTTTAATTTTAACATTCTCAGCTCATTTGGTACTATTTTAATTGTGTTATAGTGTAAATTTTATAGATATTGTATATATTTTTCTGGTTTATCCCTTCACTTTTGAAATAATGCGGGTAAAACAATGTTGCATTATACAGATTTAAAATTAAGATTTAAAATTAATTAATAATGTATTTATTTCTTTTTTTTTTTATTTATTTTTAATTACAATGGAATAATTTGAAAACGTGCATGTTTTTTCTGAATTATCTATAAACAACATGCATTTTTAAATTATACAGAATTACAATATTTTGACAGAATTAACAGTTATCTAATTATAATAAACAATCTTTTAGAAATGTTAAAAATTGCATATGACATAAAAATATATTTAATTTTCATCTATAATTTAAAATATTGTTTATTCATTACATATTTAAATGGTATTATTATTTTAAAAGATTTTTTAATTACAAAAAATGAAAAAGAACAAGATAACAAGCTTTCGTATTCATTTATTTATTGATTCCTTAAAAAGTACAAAAAAGAAACCAAAGTAACAAGTAATATTTTTACAATTCAATATTAAAATGAAGATCACAGACAGTTAATGCATTAATTTCTTAAATGCAATTTATTATTGCATACCTTTTCTATCTACAAAAATTATGTAAAACAAAGAATCAAACTTTTCTAAATAAGCTTATTTTCTGCATTGAAAACATTTTGTATTGAACTAGTTGAAATTCTCTGAATCTCTTATTCTGCTGAAATCTCTCTTTTCAGGTATAAAATATTAACAAACATACATTAGCATGTATTTATAATAAATAATTCTGATTGATTATATCTGAGAACCAAACAATTTTTTACACTTTGAATCATACATATTATTTTTGCAGCTAAAAACTATAACTATTTCATCTTATGAAATTATGCAAATATTATTATGCAATTTATTTATTTCTATAATTTTAAGTTCAAAAAATGCACAAACAAAAAAAGAATACTAAAATATAAACATCTAGTACTAATAACTTAATAGTTTTAAAATGAATTTGAATTAAATATCTAGAATATGAGATTTTCAAAAACATAAGTAATTTGAGAAGTCTAAATTCAATAAATAGTTTCAGGTCATTGAAGATTAAAGAACTCTTTTTATGCAAATAAATAAGTAAATGAAAATCATTTTTAGCAATACTACAAAAATATTTAAAGCCATAAAGAATTTTAAAAAAAAAATTGTCCAATCACAGTTTTTGTTTGAAAATATGTTTAATTTTTCCTTCTGAAGTACTACAAAACACATTTGCAGAAACTGTAAAAACATTTAAACATGTACAACAAAAATATCACAATGCATATAAAATACAAATGGACAACAAAATTCGTTTATTCGAATGTGAATTTTGTGGATACTATAGCAATTTATAAAAATTAATAACTTAACAACTGTTCTGATTATCTGAAAACAAGTTGCACAAACCAATGTTATCATTGGGTTCAATATCTAAAAGTGAAGAATCTTCTTTTTGCTTCAGACGTATGAGTGGAGGTAAATCTTTTATCACAACAACTTTTTTATGGCGTTGACCAATGTTTTTCTGTAATGAAAATGCAACTTTCATAACACAAATAAAAATCATACTATATTATTTAATTCATCTATTTTTAATAAAATCCTTTGAAATAATTTTTCTTTAAAAAATAGAACTTATCCTTTTCTCTTTTAACTTGTGTGTTTATAATAAAAAAAAAAAAGCAGAGGTGGGGAGTCATAGTCGAACATTTTAAATGAGTCAGTGTCAGCTTAAAAATTCGACTTTTGACTGCTTTTATAAAAATAATTTTTACATTTTTTCAAAATTCAAAAGAATTAATGTAGAGGCAATTCAATTATACACAATGGTAGGAAAGGCAGTTACTGCTTTGGCAAACCAAGTGTTGAGATAGTAGTTAATAATAAACTCTTGGATCAAGAATGCAGAAAGAAGGAACCTTATAGAAATTATTCTACTATTAAGAACACAAAAAAGTATTTTGTTATTACAAATATAGAATTTCTGTGATTAAAATGTACAATTTACTATTGCCAATCTAAGGTACTCTAATAATACTTTGTTGCCTGTTAATTAAGTACTATTATTTATATAGAATATGTTTATTTTTTGCCAGCAAATTTAGAGTACAAGGATGACTTTTTGAGGGCAGATACTACATCTTTGAAGATGTAAAGCAAAACTTTTTACGCAAAACTGTTTCAATAAAAGTCATTGAATTTACTTCAGAAATGCTTCTAAATCAATAAGTAAAAATCATAGTACATAAGAGAATCAGGCATCAGTATAAAAAGTTTAACTCCTCACTCCTGGCACAGTTTATCACACAAGATTAAATTCCAACAGATGGTAAAATGCATTATCCTTTCATCTGAGTAACAACAGCAACAAAATGTATTGAAATAATAGTTAAATTGCATGATGAAAAAGTTCTCTCATATAATATGTTATATGAAATAGTTGAACCTGAAAATAGTCCCTGTAATACTCTAAAATCTCTTCTCAAGGCATTCTCAATCCTTATAAGGAACATTTTGGCACATCAAAATTACATCCAATTATAATTTTGTGAGCAAATATTCCCATATTAAAAAGGAAAAAAACTTTAATATTTCTATTTTAATTACATGATCAGTGAATAATACAGAAGTGCTATCTATTCTATTTCATTAATATTGCTTTGATTTTATAAATGCATATCACAGCAACTGTTTTGAAAATAAAAGAAATTAAATGTTACAAATATTTATGGCAAAAAAGACTGAGGAGTTCAAAAATTTAAATAATTAAAAATAATGATTAAGATGATTCCTAATTGATTCTCTAATAGTTTAAAAATTCTTGTCCAAATGTGAGGTATTGTCGCAATTTTTATGATTCATATTAAAAATTTTGATCATTATACAGAGAATATCTATAATAAATATTTGTATGCTTAATATACAATACCACTTTAAATAAACAGAATATAGTTATTGAGTTTTCATTTTATTATAAACGAAAAAAATTGTTTTTTATTTGAAAAAAAATTATATAAAAGAAAGCAATTATGTTTAACACATGAACATTTTTACATACCCTATGATTTTTTTGAATAGCACTTTTAAATGCTTCCTTTTTCAATTTATCTTTCTGTTTTTTACCGTAGTCTAGTGATAGCTTCCATTAAGTTTCTAAATATAAAAAATAAAAATATGAGCAACACAAAGTAGTTTAGCAAAATAATGTACATTCTCCTTTTAAAATAAATGTATCACAATTATTTTCAAAATTATTTTTTTTTCTGTTTTCATTAAAGTAACTTAAAAAATGATTAAAGTTTTATTTATTTAGTTTAAAGAAATATACATGAAATTGAGAAATAGAAAATTTTACAACAATTTGCAACAAATACAGTAATTCTTCATTTACACAGGTAATTGGTCCTACAAAAACAGAATATATGGAATCATGAAAAGCTGCTTAAAATCAGCAATTTTCTCCTTCTATATTGAAATAAGTGTTCAGCTATTACTGGGGTAAATGAATTTTAATTAATTTTAAGCTATAAAAATTTGCATAGATTGAACTTGCAGTAGTTATCAATATTTAGACATTTTCCCCTAACATTACATTTCTTTTCATGGTTGTATAAGATGTTTTGAAAAATTCAACACTTTTTCATACTCCTTGTAATAATAAACACAATTAATTTATTTACATTATAAAAGAAAAATTTTACATACCCGAATACTTTGTTGATTACAAGCAACAGATGACATAAGTGTTGATTGAATATCTCGAAACAATGTCTTAATTCTTCATGTAAAATAATAATTCTAAAAGATAACAATTTGAACTTAGATTTTTGTTCTATACTAATTAATCTTCCGAAATGTACTATAAAACACTCTGAGTAGATAATTTGTTTTTAATTTGCTGCACAAGACCCTCTTCCATAATCTTAAAAATATTTGGCATGCAATATATTAAAATAGCATGTATATGTAAATTTCTACATAGTATAAAACAGTATGAAGTACATATAATAAAAATAATAAGTACATTTGTATAAATAAAATTTAACATGAAAAATGGAAAAAAAAAAACATAAATAAGAATTTCTTGATTTTAAATTTAATTATAAATAAGATTCTAGATTAATATATATGTTGAAAAATATATATTAATTAAGTGGAGGAAAATATTTATAAATAAATGTAGTTCAAACTTCTAAATTTTTCCAAAATATTTCCTTCATAGTTTTTAGTATATCAGCTACTTTTAAATTTCAAAATTATATTTAAAAATATAAAAATGATAAATATTACAATAATAAATAACTAAAAATTCTCCTAATTTTATCAAATCTTTTTTTTTTTCAAAGTATGGCAATTTATTAATGTTGCATAAATATGCTGGTGGAAAAAGCAATATGAACTGTGTATTTTCAAAGGAAAACAAAAAATTTGTAAAATTATGAATGCTGAAATTTCACTTAAATTATATAAATCTTAAATGAATCTTAATTGTAAAATATGAAATTATCTTTATTGCTTTTAAATTAATATATGAATTGAACACCATGAAAATTAAATTTTTACAAATCTCTAGAATAATCCAAAAGGTAATTTTTTATATGAATATTCATAGACTGTACTTGTATGCATAACATGTATTTTTAAAGATTTTCAATGGCAAGTGTTTTTATTTATATATTTTTGGACAGTTTTATACAAAGTGTTTTTAATTAGAAATTTCAATAAATGAAATATAACTTACCTTGTCAAAACTAATTCACTTAGTAGAATTGCTTTTATATTTGCTGTTGTATCCAACCATCGAAGTGAATCAAAAGCAGTGCATACGAAGACTGCATGTATAGACTAAAACAAAAGAAAATGATATTACATACACTTTAACAAAAACAACCTATAATATTATATTTGATTAATTTATATAAATATAGTCCAACTACAGACAGCAAGTTGAATGGTAAAAATTAGGTTTAACTGTGGAAACAGACGAATTGATTATTTACTAGGGGGCTAGTCAGGTATAAGCTGCGCAAAGGTGCTTTGTAAGAAAAAAGGTGTAATAGTTAGTGAGAATTTTTTTTACATATAGTTTTTCTCCCAAAAACATGTAATCTCAAATTTTAATTATTAAAATTTAAAGTTCTTTTATTGGAATTAAAAAACCTCCCACATGAAATTTCCTCATTTTATGTGGCTACTCTTTTTAATCTGTCTGACTAGACCTGCTGCCAATTTTCTATGCGATGATCAGTGGTTGGACAATGGTAGTTTATACTATAAAAAAATACAATTATTTATTTGTTCCTTCCTTTTGATAAATTTAAAATATCTTTATTTCCACAGATATAATTATCAAAAAATTTGAAATGATATACATGTTAAAAATTATTTAAATAAACACATATGCATTATGCTATACTAGCCTTTGATATATCTGAGAGGATAACAATCGTAAAATATTTTTCATCATTATAAACATTCTTGATAATAAAAAAAAATGAATTTGCTTTTGTTAATATTTAAATAAAAATAATATAGCATAAAATTCATAGATAATAGTTAGAAAAACTATATTCAATATGTTGTGATCATTTATAAAATAAGATTGTAATCATATAATTTATGCAGATTTTAAATTATATAATTACAATATCTTGTATTTTCTATAATAAAATTCCTTGTACTCACTTATATGAAATATTAATTTTTGTTCAGCTAAAAATTAAAATAAATAAACATTTTAGATATTTCCTTTTTAATTAATTTTGGTAGTATTTGAGTAACAATAAATAAAATGTTAATTAAATTTACAATTTAGTATTAACCTGTAGTAGTCATAGAATAATGTAATATTAAACTTTACAAAAATGCAATATTTTGAAAAAAAAAAAATTAAAATTTACAAAATGAATTGGCTACTAGAGAAAAGTATTGTGATAAATTATATCTACTAAGAGTAAATGCATTCAAACAGATTTTTATTTCTTTTGTACCTTTTAAAAGATTTTCTTATTTTAAATCCTAAGAATATCTATTCAGGTAATTTTTGAAAACTTTTGCTTACTTAACAAAATAAAACCTGAGCTTTCAAAATTGGAGACACAGTTTAATACAATATAAGAGTAAATATTATGCTTTTAAAAAAATAAAATATAGGTTCCAGTAAAAAAATATTATTAACATATATATATATATATATATATCAAATTGCAACATTCTTTTTAATTTTTTGATAATCATATGCATCAACATTTTTTGCCATTCACTAAGATAATCTCAATCTCAGTTTTTCACACATATTTTTTAACCTTTGAAATTTATTTAAATTCCCACTCATCATAAATTACAATGATTAATTTTTTCCATTAAGAAAAAAAGTGTTGTATTCCTTGCGAGAAAATGCATGAGGTATAGTTAAAAAGCTAGTATCTAAATTTTGTATTACAATACTCCTCATTATGTTGTGCATGTTGGAAGGAAAGGCAAAAAATAATATAATTTAAATTATTATTTAATATTATTACTAAATTAATCATAATATAAAAGTAGACTAATTTAAATTGATGCTTTTATTATTTTTAATGGTAATTATTAACAAGAAATAGTTCAGAATCATAAAGTGAAATTTGAAAATATTGATTAAAAAGATTACATATACAAAACTACTTTAACTTTTCTTACTTTGAAAGTTATTTATACAAGCATTTTAACATGAATGTGCAATTTTAAGGAGGGTTATTTTATAACAAAGTTTAATTTGATAGAAAATATTCTTATTAACTTTACAACATATTTTTTCTCCATAAAAGGAAGTAGAACAGAATCTTCTTATCGATAAAATAAAAAATATATAAAATAATAAATAAATTACATTAAAAGATAATACAAGTACCTCAGTCTGTAAAATTTTTTAATCCAAGCTCTGTTAATTTTTGTGACTGATTATTGGTAACTATTTTTTTGGTCACTTTCCATGGAATCTTCATTAACAGAACAAGAACTTTGTTTCGTTAAAAGATCAACTGAAACAAAAATAGAGAATTCTTTTTATCTTCTACTTAATTTTCATACAATTATTAGCATTATATAGTGCAATGGGATATAATATATATGGAAAACAATGTCAATTTCTTCAAAAAATTATTTGAGATTATAACTGTAAACAAAAGATGTCAATAATTTATTAAAGTTGTTTTGTAAATAGATAAATAGTTATATTATTTTTTATCAAAAGTTTATATGGAACACATGCTTAATATTTCCTTATTCTATCTTTTTATTTTGCTTTATATTTAAAAAATATTCCTCAAGCCTCAATATTTTGAAAACTGGAATGACACCAATTGAAAATAACACCAAATGCACAGAATTTTTATACCCTCTTTTATTTATTTATTTTTTTAATGTACTTCATTTGTATTTATTTCAGCCAATCATCTATTGAGACAACTAAATCATTAAATACATATGTATCTTAAATTTTGTAAAGTGCTTTTTATTCTTGATATCACACATAAAACTACTATATACTGACATCGATAGACAAAATGCTGGAGTAAAGAGAGGTTACAATACTTAGTAAGTAAGTAAGTATTTATTTCAGTATATTTAATATTTAAGCAGAAAGTCAATTACTTTAAAATTTTTATTAAAAGCATAAAATAAGAAAAAATAAGACCAGAATTATAATAATTTTAAAACTGAAATTGGTAATGTATTTAATGATTCTCATATTGAAATGTTAAAAGTGTAATGTTTTAGTCGCACCATATTTCAATAAGTGCTTTTGTTGCTCAATAAACGCTAATCAATCTCAAACCCTACTTTTCCAAGAGATACAAACTTCAAAAAGTTTTTTCTGAATTACATTTGCTGATGCAATGTTATCACCATGAAAAAACAATCA
>BPLR01010164.1:0-153646 GCA_021605095.1 Caerostris extrusa
TTATCTTCCGTTTGGCGACAACAAAAATTCTCCAAATTTCTTTTTCTTCTTTAAACTGCGATTTTACCAGAATATTTTTAATGATAGAATCCCAATGCAAATTTTCACCACTTTTAAACAAAATTTTATATGGTTGCAATTCACCTTTATTTAATCTACTTGTTGATTCAGCCTATAGAATGAATTTCAGTAAAAAATGTCAACCATGAAAAATTCGCCAACCACAAAAATCGAAAAGCATTGCGTAAAACCTAAATTGGGTAATTTTGGTAACGAATGTTGAACGAATTTCGATTTCCCCCTTCTCAGTTTGAGGGATGGAAAATCAAATGATTACCATGATGATGATTTGCACCACCACCAAAAATGATTTGATTTGTCACAGTGGTTTCGTAGCAGCATATTTTTACATTAAACAGTTCCATCTTCAAGATTTCAATGCATATATATATTAATTTTATACTATTTGGAAATCGTATGATTTGTTTGAAATAAAATGACATGATTGTACCAAAACTAAATTTAAACTGCATCCTTTTTTATAGTATCGGAAATTCATTGCATTCAACTAATTTATTGAAATATGCATTAATTTCATGAAAAATTAGAATTAAAAGTATATAATGTTAAAAATTATTTTTTTATTTAATGTATAGATAATAAAATTTTTTTTATTTGATGCATATTAATAAAATAAACCATTACTGAATTGGATAATTTCAGTAATGGATGTTTATTAGTATATTTTGTATTTTTTAAAAGGCTAATAAATTCACTTTATCCTTCCTGCGGCTTTGAATATTTTTATGGAAATATTATATCAAATTTTAATGGAAATATTGTACCAATTAAAAATACATTTCTTATAAAAAAATATGATTCTTAAATTATTTATTAGGAAAAATATAATTTATTTTTATCTGAATTTTGTTTTGGCATGATATTTTTACATTAAATATGTTATTTAATTGAAGTACAAATTTTTACTGAGAAATAAAAGATACATTTACAATAATCAAATGATCTATGAGTTTTTCAATGAATAAGTAAAAAAACTTAGATGTTTACTATATAAGTTTGTTTTTTTTTCTTGTATACAAATAGGAATGTTTTTAGTTTTAAAATTAAATCTAAAATTTTTGAAAAATTAAATTTACACAAAAAAAAAAAAAAAATGCATAGGTGAATGAAAATTGTATAGGCGAATAAAGAATAAATGTCATAAATATGTTTTTAAATAAAATATTATTTAACAAATCTTATTTTTGACAATTTTATTCTTTCTACAGATACATAATGGTAGATTTTTTGTGGAAAAAAGAAATGTGCTATGAAATTCAGTTCAAGTAATAAATGGAAAAAAAATTGCTTCAAAATCAAATCACAGACTACAGCTAATTTGTAAATTTTTATTATTAAAAAATTAAAGTGTTTTAAAATTTGGATACATATTTAATAAGACAATAAATAAAAAGAGGCAAATAAAATATATCAGTTGTAGAGAAAATTAACACTTTTTAAAAATTAAAAAAAAAAAAAAAAAATGTAGCGAGGAAGTGAAAAATATGCATGGTGAAGAATTTACAAATATAAAATATTAATAAAAGTAATTTTAAATTTAAAACATTTATTTGAAATAGTTACTGTAGAAAAACAAAGAATTGTTCACAAATAAATTATTTACATTATTTGTTTTTATAAAAAAGAACAATAGATGGCTTGCGATATAAAGACGAATCGTAATCTATTGTTTAAAAAATTTCGAACTGTTCGAATCATTAAAATGAATCTAATCGACTATCACTAACATGAAAGAAAAAGAAAAAAGCATGACGAATGTTTTTTGTTGACATAATCAATAAATTTAATAAAACAAGAAACGTCGTAAAAACAGAATTCTTACCCCCTCTAGTGGCGTTCTTAGCGAAGGCTGAGGATTGGCTCATTCATATATGCCTATTTATCCGGGATTACTGAATCAAAATAAAGAAAATATCTCATTTTGGAGCAGAAATGCGAATTTTGCCGTTTTCTAACAGAATGTAACAAGACGTGAATTTTGGTGCAGATTTTATATCCCTGCAATTTCTAGCCTTTGTATTTGTCAATTTCAGTGAAATTTGGATATAAATTGAAACCATGAATGGGCGGACACACAAACATATATATATAATCAGATACGGCGAACAATTGGTAAGGAAGGGTAACAAATGGCTTTTATAGCATTCACTTATGGATAGGCAGTGGCGAAGAAATATTATAACACATAATGATATCGCACTGCTTGATAAAGAATCCTCATTATGCTGTGAAAGACAAGGTTTTGAAAATTCGTAAAGGTAAAAAGTTTCCATTTGATGTTGCGTACGGAGAAATGGGAAAAAATACTTATTGCTACAACAGAGACGTTTGAGAGTGTTCCGTACAGGATATTTCCACCATGAAATCTGATGCAACATTCGATACATTGTGGTACACTTTTGCAAACATGACTTAACAATTGTTGAATTTTATCTTCTGTCAATGCACATGATTTATCGCTCTCTACGGTCATTTATGCTCACTTTAAGCTAATTAAACCGGGACCTGCAGTTTAACGCGGATTCCGAACAACTTCTTTCAAGCATCCATGATACCGTCGGGATTCGAAAAGGCGTTGGCCAATTGGCAGCATGGATGGACTTCTTGCAGAGGCATATTGTCGACTAGCAATGCGGATCTGAAGAATATGCTAGCTTTATAAGGCGTTGGTATGCCTCGCTATTTTGGCAATTCTGATTGCATGGACATTGTCGACATACAGCGGAAATAGCGAGCATGAGGGGAGTAGAAGACTTTATCAATGTATCTTTGAACCTTCGTAATCCCAGTTGCAAGAACATGCAAGTTCGTGTGCGGTCATTGGGACGATGCCGGCCCATGGCATGATACTGTATATAAGATATCGGTCCCTTTCCTGGATACTTTCTAGCCGATAAGCAATACCACTCTTAAGAAGCCATATAGTTGTAAGTCTAAAATCAGATCTAAAAAACTCTCTACTCATCTAAGTACAGTATGAATAGTAGTATGTTCAATGCATTTACGAAGACAGATACCATTGCAAATGGACTTTAGCGTAAAGTCTGAACAATAGAACGTGCACAAGCAGGTGTCTTGACAATGGGCCGTATAGTCTTCCTCCTCCCAAACGTCTAGCAACAGTTTCGGGGAAATCTATTTGCGCGTGGTCGAGAGCAGTTTCAGTGAGATTAAGTAATTGATCCGTTGTAGATAACTTTTCAGTAAAGCCAAATTGCTGAGGAATGGATTTTTTTAGTTTAATTTTTTTAGATAAATCAAAATGACCTTTTTTTTTTTAATGAAGAAGAGAGAAATGACCCTATGGGAGAGTTGGATCTTTACCTTTTCTTGTGAATGGGCAAACTTCGAGAACTCTTTTCCAACAATCAGGGAAATAAGAATAATGAATGATAGCGTCAGCAATTTGGCAATTTTAAGAAAATAGCTTTTAAAGGGAAGATTTTTCAGCATCTTATTTGTAATAGTATCCTAGTGGTATCCATAGCAGGGTTTTTTGTTAATCTTTAAAGTCACTGATGAAATCGATAATAGTAGAAGCTTTAGTATTGCTGTTTTTAGGGAGCAAAATGGATGGAGTTAGAGATAGAGCCATAAACAGCTTTTTAGTATTCACAGAGCATCATTAATGTTATTTTTACTGAAACTTGATCCCGAAGCAGTCTGCCAAAATTTCGGCATTTTGATAGTGGATTGATTGTAACTGTACAGTTGATAGTTTTTGGGTGCTAATAGAGGATTTTTCCTCTTGAAATCTTTCGGGAAGCTTCCAAAAAAAAGAATCAACTTGACTATTTACAGTTTGGATTTGATTATTCCATGAAGTTTGTTTGTATTCAGAGATATCCCTGAGACAAGTGCCTGGGTATGGTTGTAATAAGTTTTTGCTTTGCGGATTTCTGAAATTTTGCCAATTTTTTTGCGCGAGTGATTTTTTTGAGTAATTAGAGTTTAATGTAAAGAGGCAAATAGTCACTATTGTTAGCAGCGATATTTTTAGTAGCAGAGTTGTGAGAGCAGATAATGGCATTGGTAAAACTAGTTACTTCATTTTCAATATCTTGAGAGGAATTAATGTTATTAGTAGAGTAGGTAATATTTTTTATCAAGGGTGGTAGTAAATTTAGACCAAATAGTTCTAGTTTTACTAGGGATTGGGAGTTGGAGGAAAAGTAAAATTATATTTTAGGAGATAACAGAGTTATGTTCAGAAGAGAGTTCATTGAGAGAGTTGATAGAAGTTATTAGTAATGGCAAGATCATGTTTTACACATCTGGAATTCCGTTCCACATATACATGCCAAAAAACAATGACGATTTACAGTAGAAAATGATGGCTTCAGCAGAATTTTTCAGGAGTTAACTGATTGGCATTTTGCATGCCATGTGGAACGAAACACAGAAAACTCTGACAAGACAGTTTAATTGCCGATTTGAGACATTAAGCGTTATAAATGTTATCTAATTACCATTGTATCTTCGTTTCTGTAAGCTGTGATGACGAAATATGCCGACGACCCTGTGAAATTCTATATTAGGTTGAAAATTTTTTAAAAAATGTAATTTAAAAAAAAAATTTGTGTATGTAAATAATAAGATCTTTTATTAAATGTAAGTTCATAAATGTGATTTTTTAAACATATTTATATCTTTAATTTCCAAACAATTAAAGGTATAAATTAATTGAAATAAAAAATAAGTTTGAAAAGATATCAATCCGTGTTTAAATTACAACTTCGCAAACATCAAATGTGATTTTAATAGAAAACTATTACACGTAACTTAATACACAAAATTATAATAAGTTGCAGATCTTATAAAACTAAGAAACAACGATTGCATTCAATGGATCAAAAAGAAATATTGGTAAAAATCGCAAAAATAGGGGCCGATAAGATATGGTGTCAAAACATATTTTAATTGCCAAGTAACAGATTGCGATTGTAAGTGAAGTGAATTGTAAAGAGTACAAGACACCACATTTGGCGACTTATCGTCCAGTTGGCGCCACAAAAAAAAATTGCCAAATACCAACTACCCCTATTTTTCCATTTGGCCGAAATGTTCTTCACTTATGATAGATTTAACTTTTTTCAACTAGAAAGAAAATGAATAAAATTTATTTTTGCACATACGTGTCTAAGGGAATAAAAAGTGAACTATATATTTATTTAATAATCAGAGAAGCTTCTTACATTCTCTGCAGTAAAGCAGATTTGAAAATTTTATCACAGAAAACAGACGAGGAGTAAAAATGTTTTCTCAACATCACCTTTAAATTGATTAAGAATAGTTTTATTCCATGACAATGAAAAGTGATTACTAAAAAAAAAAAAAAAAAATTTCAAAAAACATACTATAAAATATAAATTAATTAAAGTAATTTTTTTGTAATTAAATTATGATACATTTCCCACTGAAAAGCCTCTCGTATTTTCCCTAAGAGTACAGGGTTTCATTATTCATTTCGTTAATTGTTATTAGTAAAAAATTTGCAGTTTGCTATTGCTTTTATTGATTTGTGAGAGATTACTATAGATTATATAGGTATATATTCCATATATTTAAACTGAACATTCCTCCAAATAAAGCATATAATTTTTTTTAATTAAGTGTATGCTTTATATTTTTTTAGTGTTGCATATAATTTAGTCAAAATGAATGAATAAAATTATTACAATTTTAATAATATGATGCAAGAACAATTTAAAATTATTGCAGGATCAAATGTTTAACTAGAAAACATATAAGTAAATAATTGAACTCAGATTTCTAAGTAGTTTGGAGATTTTTATTAATGTATGCATTAATAAGAAATGCAGATTTGGACTTATTTTATGCTTATTAAAGTATTTTCTATACGTTACTATATGATGTATAAATTCGATATATAAAAATCTTTACGATTCTTGCAATATACTATGACCAAAAAGTAAGACCAATTATCTGTTTTTCAGAAGCTCTTTATTTATTCTTCTAAACTTATTTCAGGCCTTCAAAGTAATCCCCTCTAGTCACAATGCACTTATACAAAGTCTCTTTCCAATCCTCAAGGCATGCTAAAAATCATCGGCTGGGATGGCCTTCAAAGAGCGCGGCGATTCACGTTGATTCTCTTCACTCGACTCAAAACAGTGTTCCCGTAGTGGTCTTTTGAGTTTAGGGAATAGCCAGAAGTCGTACAGCTTGAACACGATGGTTGTGGAACGATATGGGTTTCATTTTTGGCGAAAAAGTCACGAGAAATCAATGCAGTGTGAGCTGGCGCATTCAGTGTTTTTAGTACCAATCGAGATTTTACTCGTTTGAGGCTCAAAATGGAATTGACCGATCCTTTTGAAATTCCAAAATCATCAGCAAGGTCTCTAATTGTAAATCGACGGTTTGCAAGCACCAAATCTTTAATTTTTGGACGTGAGCTTCGTCGGTTGAGGCTGATGGTCGACCAGAGAGCCCTTCATTTTCAACGCGTTCTCTGCCTTCTTTGAACTTTTATACCATTTGTAAACATTTCTTTACGATGTAGGAATGCTCACCGAATGCCTTCTGAAACATTCTATACGTTTCCGCAAACAAAATTTAATGCAAGTTCTTTGCTCAATTAATTGAGACATTTCAAAAAATCGCCGGAATCAGTTCTAGCTTCTCACAAAGCCAAGCGTAACTCAAACACTAGTGAATATTTGATGTCAAATTTGCAGATGTCAAGGACAGTCCCACCAATCTAAAAAGAAAAGAAATTGAAATTCCATAAGCCCCGGGAATTTTAAATTGAAAACGGGTCTTACTTTTTGGACACAGTAGTAGAAGACAAAATCTATTAAATCATTTTAACAAAATTTAATAAACAGTATATAAAAGTATTTTTTATTTTTTACATATTTATTCAAATTCATCTCATCAAATGTATATATATATATGCGCATTCAAGGGCGATATGATATTGATTATCTCATAGCTTAATTAGTTTATATATATATATATAGAGAGAGAGAGATAATCAATATCATATCTCCCTTGAATGCATACTCATTTCTGCATGTTTTATAAAATTACTTTGAAATAACAAGTTAGATGCTTGAGAAGATAATGATCGACAAGCAAAATATTGTTACAATTCCAAGGGGAAATGTTGGAAAGAAACAACCGAAGAAAGAAGCTTGCAACTTTTTTTTTATATAACTTTGCTCAATACCTCGTGAATATTCTAACTAATTTCCCTCTACCCTCAAAGACAAATATTAATATGAGAAGGGTAATTTTCTTTCATTTTACTTTGCTCCAATATTTCACATGGTGGCTACAGAAATTGTGGAAAACATTTTTCCGACTTTTCCCTGACTTATTACTAATTATATTAGTTTCTTGGCTTCCTGACTTACGGCTACTAATTATATTTCTTGGCTTTCTCTCTCATTAGAATCATTATATGTGTACAATATACGCTGCTAAAAAAACTTTTACCAATTATTCATTATGAAAAAAAAATATATTTTTATGAAATTTAATTTCAAAAAACTAGAATGAACATCCTAAAAAAAAATATATTAAAACAGTATATTACAGTAAACCCCCGAAGTGTTACAAGATAATCACACTTACTAAAATAAATACAGATCAATTAGTTCATTTAAACTATTTTTATTAAGATGGACTTATGATTTACCTTAACAATTGTCCTCTTTTTAAAGAAACTCGCGAAAAGAAATAACGAAACGTCACGAAATTACGAATGGCAATTCTCTCTGAATGCATTTTTTTTAAGGCGACACAGTAACATTGAATTTTGCTTTTTTCTTCTATGTACACGCATAATTAAAGTCCAATTTAAAAGCAGAATTAGTAATTAAACACACAAATAACAAATTCAAGTATGCAAAATTTGCTGAAATTATAGTCGTTAATTCCTGCATTCTAACCAGACCTTCAATGGTGATGAATTCCGAGTTATTTTGGGAAAAAATGCCAGAAAAGAACCCATTTGGCTAAAACTCATAAAATTAGCTAGTGATCATAAAGCAACAAAAAGTCGTATAACAGTTATTTTCTGTTGAAACGCTTCGGACGATTATATAATGAAACCATTGGTTATTAACAAATCAAAAACGCCACACTCATTTAAAGGAATAAACATCAACAACCTTCCCATTTATTGAATAGCCAATAAGAAGGCCTGGGTTACAGCCACACTTTTCAATGAATGGCTTCATAACTTTTTTGTCGATGTCAAAAGGTATTTAAGTAACAAGTGGTTGCCTTTTAAGGTCCTTCTTTTTAATTGATAATACGCCATGTCATCCTAAAAATTTACAACATGAAAATGAGTAAATAGTATTTTTACCCAAGAATGCGACTTCTTTATTGCAGCCGTTAGATAAAGGGATAATTTCGGCTTTTAAGACACTGTACATCAAGCGAACCTTCAGGTATATTTTAAAACAATTGGATGAAAATTATAAATTTCATCCAATTATGGATGCTTGCTTAAAACAATCTAAGATTCCAAATGTTTTCCATGTTTGAGTGTCATATGCCCGAGATTAAGCAATCAAAGCTCAATGCCAATTTCAGTTGGATGTAGTTGATGGTGAGAATTCTAGATTACACTGGAAACATGAATACCCTCAGATAAAGAGATGGTGCATACTATGGGAGGAAAAGATTTTGCTGAGGTAGAAATTGTAGAACTAGATGAGGATGTTTTAGTTAACATGGTTAATGAAACAAATGATCGTGAAAGAAGTCCTGATGAAGAGGTGTCTGGACTAGATTTGCGTTCATAGCAAAAGTCATCCGTACAGAACTTGAAATAGGGCGAAAACTGGGTAATTATTTTCTACAAAATGAATGAATGAGCTCTCCTATTTCAGAAATATTAAACGCTTAACTCAATATTAAGAGATCTATAAAGATTTGATTAAAAAATAAACACAATTGTTAATTACGTATTGCATTACCAAGGTTCGCCGATCTGAAATTATTTCTAATTCATCTAAAATTAACTGCATCAAGTACTATTAAGTGATGAAAGGGACTTCAAACCAATCAGGATGAAAAAAAATTAATGATCTACGGAAGTGAAAACAGTAATTAAAATTTGGGTCACATTTTTTAATTCTATTTCTTGTTTCTATATGTAAAATGAATTATATACATATATATTTTTGTCATTTTATGAATAGATCCCTATTTTTAAGTTTTTTTAAGATATATTTAATTTTATTTTACGTTGAAATAAATGACTGAAATAAGCACATTTTAATTTGTTTTCCATATACAGGGTTTTCTGAGGAACCTATTTTTCATGTAAATCGGGATATAGTGCATTATAAATAATAATATATGTCCAAATTTTCAGAAATGCTTAGGAATAAGTATTTTTTTATAACATTTGCTGAAACACTGATATTACAATCTGCAAAATATTAAAGTTACTTCAAGAAAAGCCACACATCTAAAAAAAATAGCAGGATTAAATAAAATATTGCAATATACTTGTAAAATTAAATCAGAAATTAAAGTATGCAATAAATACTGGAAATTTAACTTAAACAAGAGTATGAACATAATGAATAATTCATAATATAACTGAGTAGCATGTCTAACATTTAATGTTTTGACCCAAATATAGGACACGGAGAGTTGAAAAAATGGAAAAGCAAGACTGCATGGAGTTTTTAAATTAAGTGAAAGTTTGATAAAAAAAAATCTAAAAAAGGTTAATTATTAAGTAAATATCTTTGGACTTAAAACAGCATTAAAAAAATTTGGACATGGATAAAATGAAAAAAAGAAATGAATTATAATTTAAGCATAAATTTATCATCAAAGATAAAATGCTTAAAGCTCTTTATAAGATAAGGATTTCTTAAAATTAAGTATTATAGGCGTAATTGATTGTGGGAAACACTGAAATTTTCTGAGCTGCATGTCAAATTTTCAGGAATCTTATGTAAAACAAATTTTAACGCTCCCCTCCTTGCAAATATAAAATTTATAAGAAAACGTCATTATGTTCGCTCAATATGCTTCACTTCACCACTGTCTATAGAAACATTAAGGGCTCCAGTTACAATACAAATTTGATCAGTTTGGTTTATAAGTTACAATAAAAAATTAAATAAAACAAATTAATGTTATATTTGTTTTATTTAATTTATATTGTAACTTACTATTATTTTATCATATAAGTTAATAAATAATATTTTTTGAAGGCCATCTTTCTTATTTTGCATTAATTATATTTATTTTAATTTTCATAATTTTTTTTTTAAATTTCCATTTCTATGTTTCTTTTTTACCACAGGCTGCAACTTGATTCATACAGCCATCAAGTGTCCAGAATTTCTTAGGGGACTGAAAATAAATGTTTAAGCATATTTATTTCAGAGATGTAGAAATAAACAATTTTGAAAAATGTAGATATATCTTACAAATGTGCAACATGAAATTTGTGAGATGGTTACATGAAACTGGGTCAAATTTTCAGAATAACATTTAATATAGCTTTCAAATTTTGAAATATTCAGTCTACAATAACCTCTGAAGTACAATTAACTTTATTCAATTGCTTTTGAATGATAAATATATGGCAAAATGAGACATTATTTTTAAAAAGTTTGACAGTTATTACATTCTGAATTTTTTTTGCCAGCTTCCATCATCTACAGCAAAATGATGCTTATGTACAGAGCAACCAATACCATTGAAAACCTATGATAAGGATGATGAAAGAAGATTGCAACTTCTTCAGATATTTTGTAATCTTAGAAATACAGTGGTGTGCCATATTACTATATCCATATCAGTAATTGTGTTAAAATCACTTATTTGTAATAAAAGACGGCAACAACTACAATTTTTCACTGAATTTAGGTGTGGCATGTGCTGACAACATCCGTACAAATATTGTTTTAAGAAACTGACAACAATGATTTAATAAATATCGCATGTAGGCATGCATAAATAACACATATTTTTTCAAATTAAATTTTTTAACAATT
This sequence comes from Caerostris extrusa, assembly GCA_021605095.1. Classification (NCBI taxonomy): domain Eukaryota; kingdom Metazoa; phylum Arthropoda; class Arachnida; order Araneae; family Araneidae; genus Caerostris; species Caerostris extrusa. The sequence continues at coordinate 11,085 of BPLR01010164.1, forward strand.
CTTTAATTCAAGTATGAATTGTTTTTATTTTATTATTTTTGTTGATTACATAATATTGTGTTATAAATTTTTATTAATATTTTCAACTAAATAATATCATGTTTAAGTGCAAAATTTATAAAATTTTTCTTGTTTTTCAGAATGAGAAAGGTTTCAGATGTGCCACCAAAGAAAATTGTTGAAATATCTAGTTTGCTTAAGACAAATATGCTGTTGCAGTATGAAATAGTTAGTATTGTAGGAGTGTCAAGAAAATTCGGTAAAAAACATTAAAAAGGAATTGGAATAGGGAGACAATTTACACAGCAAATGTAATTGGTGGAGAAAAACCCATAACAACCCTACGAACAGACAGAAAAATCCACAATGCATGCCTAGAAAGACGAAAAATATCTAAGCACATGTTAACTAAACATATCAAAGATAAAGGTATTCAAGTTTATCGGCGTAGATTTGCAGAATTTGGTTTGATGACAAGAAAACTATATTGCATGCCAAAGCTTACTCAGGAAATGGGCATGAAAGTACAAACAGTGTGAGGAGAATTATTTTCTTCATCCATTTGATAAGTGAAACTAAAAGATGCAAAAAATCTTTAGCCTTTGGAAAAAGAAAATTCTAGATCCGAATTTTATTCTTCCATTTTCTAACAATTTGATTAATTCTGTTTTGAGAATATGTTTTCAAAACATGAATAGTAATGCTACAATAGGAAAAAAAAACTGGTATGTTATAGTTATAAATTTTGGGTCATTTCTTAATGCAAATTTATTTTTTAATTATGTAATAACGATAAGCATTTTGAAATATTTATAGTATGTAAAGTACATATTTTTTATAAAATAACATAGGGCAGTTCCATATATAAATTTCAGTTATTTTAGATTAAGCCTTTACATTTAATTTTGTAATTATTTTAGAATAATAAAAACTAAACATATTTTACTGCTTGTACTACATAAAAAACTATCAACAAAAAAAAAAATCACAGTTATAAATGCCACAGACAATCCTGGTATTTTTAAATAAATTAAAATTAATACATAAAGCTGGATATGAATTTAAAGAAGGAAAAATAAGAATGAAATAACTAAGATCTGATCATAATATGTAACCAACTAATTTATCTATAGTTGTTGGAAAAATTGATTACAGGAATACATCTAAGCATTGAAGAAAAGTCAAAAGGAGAGGTAATCAAACTTTAGTGCATTTTCATATTTTTAATGTTATAATTCATACATGTAAATATTAAAAACAAATTACATGTAGCACTTATTTTAAATAAATTTTATCAGAAGTGACTGTATTTTTATAATAATATTGTATTATAATATTTATACATCAGTAATATATAAAAAAATCCTATTGCGCCAATTATAATATTGATGTAATTTCAAGTGGATCTTCAATATCATTAAAAAACATAGTATTAATTTCCCAATTAGGAAGAAGTTATTTTTCAATAAAGTAATACAAAATTTATAACTTTTTTTACAATACAGAATAATTTCATGAAAGTATTTTTCAATACACAAGTCGAAAAATGAAAGATTCATTTAATAGAAAGCATAAACCATTTAATAAGAATAACACACTGCTTACCTGTAAATTTTGAAGAACAAATAATTTTAAAAAAAACCTCTGCCTTGAAACTAAAAAGGATATTTATGCATCTCATATGTTTCTAACAACGAGAAATTTAAAGACTAAATAAAATTATGAACTTTCAAAATCTTGCAACATGTTATTTTTCTTTCACAACTTTTAAAAAATCTTCTACTTTTAAAGGTTGTTGCTTAAGTTTCAAATCATCACGTCTTACAAAATAATTTCTGAAAACTTCTGGGGCCTTTTTATACATAAAAAATATCTTGCAAAAAATACTTTTCAGTTATGACCTGTAAATGTGAAATTTAAATATAAATTTTAGAAAACTATAATTAAATATTTACTAACTGTCAAAATAAAAAACATTTTTATTATAAGAAATATATTGAATGATCATAAACAAGAAAACATAGCAATTGCTTTATATCATATGATTTTTTAAAAATAATATTTATTTTTAAGAAAACATAGCAATTGCTATATATCATATGATTTTTAAAATAATATTTATTTTAACCTTTTTATACATATTTTTAATTACAAAAAAATCATTATTTAAAAAATTTTAATTACCACAGGAATAGTAGGATCTTCAATATCATTTTCCGGCAGATTTTCTGATACATCTTCATTTGAATCAAGTTTCACCTCTTTATTCTTATTTATTGAGGGAGTTGTAGATTCAACATCTTTTTAAACATTTAACTATGGTTATAAGCTCATTTTCTGCAAGTGGATCACCTACAATTATATAGATATTTTATAGAATAAATTAATATAAGATATGTGTGTTTGTCTTCCTACACATAACAAAACAAAATTGTTATTAAATAAACAGAAAACAAGTACATACAATTGCACAATGATGATTTAAAGCCAAGTATATTTAAATATAATTAAAATAAGATATATATAAGAAATAATTATTACATACAGATTAATATACTTTATTATCAGATAAATTATACTATTTAACACAAAAATGAGATTTAAAGCTATGTATGACAAAAATTATTAACATTTTATACAGTTGATAAATGAGTTGGAAAATGCAATAATATTTATAAAATCTTAACAGGTTAAAATACTCAAAAAAATGATTTTAAAAGATTGTTTTAAACATTAATTTTTGTATAAATAATACCTCCTGTTTCCAAAATTTCTATGAAACGAGACCTAGAAATCTTATCTGGGTCTTCTTCTGATGAAATTATTCCTTTAAAAGAATTGCTTATAGATTCTTTAGTCAGAAAATTTTCGACGATAATTCACATATACTGAACAAAAGAAAATTGCATATCATTTAATTTTGTTATAATTTTATAATATAATTTTAAATCTAAATACATTTGTTTTCAACAAAAAAGAAATTTAAACTATGGATATAAAGGCCAAAAAAAAATAATCTACACAATTACAAACAAAGTAGTCATGATTTTGCATTACAAATAAATAAAAACTTACCATATATATATCTTAATGAGGTTGTTCAATAAAATCACTCACAAAAAAACTATTAACATAATTTAAATATTAATTTTTTTCTTGCTTTATTAGAGTTTAAATTGCAGCTACCAGCCGTTAAAAATTTTTTTTTTTTTTTTTAAATAAGTAACGATTAAGCTAAATCTCAGGTAGATACAGGTGCTTTTTTTTAATGAATTGTATTTATTAAGTGAATAAATTAAATTTTAATATTCTTTAAGTAAGACGAAGTTAGTAATCATAAAATTAATTAAATTTAACAAAATGTTATTGAAAATTTCTAAAAATATAAAGGCGTATTTGAAAATTTTTTTTTCTGCTCACTTATATATAAAAGAAAAACCAAAATTTTAAAATTCAATGCAAAATTATCAAATAATACACTATTCACAATTTTTTAAACAAAAATATGCAATAAATTTTATTAACATTTCTTTAAAATAAATAATAATTTGTACAAAAGTAAGATAAAGAAAAAATATATTTTTAATGCACTAAAAACCTAGTTATTATGTTCACTTTTCTATAAAAATTAATGTTACAACTGCTTACGTTTCATGATTTCTAAGCAATTCAAAGTGAGTTTTTCTCCTTTATGCAAATATTCATTTTCAAAATTAATATCATCTAACATCAATTGCAACTAAAAAAAAACAATAAGATTTCCTATTTAAAATGTTGAAAAATATACTACTATATAAATATAAAATAATTATTCATTTTACAATTATTTATCATAAATGTAATACTTCACACTTTTTATAATCAATCACTGTTTTTTTAATAAAATTTATGTCACATCATAATTTTTCTAATGCAATTGGCAATATTGCGATAGTTATGCTTCTGCCATAAACAAGGGCTGCACCGCTGTTACTCGTTTAGTACTACCCAGACAGCACATGTAGCTTGAAGATATGCTAAGGATTCGAGTAACACTACCCTCACAACCCTCTACGATCGTATTAGACCAGAACCTACAGTTTAAAGTGGATTCAGAACCACTATAAACATCCATGGCACCGCCAGGATTCGAACCCAAAACCTGTGGGACCGAGCGCCAGAGCGCTAGCTATTCGGCCATCAGACCCAATACTAAAAATATAATTTGTTGCATTTAACACCCATAAGAGAAACAATACATTACAGATTATACTTGAATCCTATATAAATAAATAAATAGGTTATTAATGGATCATAAAGTTAGACAATTTAATTAAGGTTTTCAATTATTGTAAAAATTGTAGCCATATTGCTTTGAGTTTTATTATTTAATTCATTGCGTTGTTCTATACACTAAAATTATTTTCTCGATTACATTTAAAATTTTTTCCTGCAAATTATTATAAAAAATTTCATTACCCAATCTTGATATACACAAAAAAAGAATTAAACAAATATTTGGTAAAAGAAGATGAAAAAATTAGCTGAAAGTTATTTATTTTTCTTTAATACAAAAAAATTAGGATTTTAAATTTATGTTTATAGATTGTGTTTGTACTTTTAAATCAGTTACAGAAAATATAAATAGTAATAACTTGAAAAAAAATAAATACTTCATTTGATGATAAGAAACATCCCAAAGCTGATAACACATATTCTAAACAGTTAATGGGAATTTCTCCCTTAAGCATACTTTCTTGACCACCACCCAATTTTAACATTTTGCTAAAAAAGATACAATTTTTAAAATTATAAAATTGCATAAATATAATAATTTTAAGAATGTTTTAGTTCATATATTTTTTAATGTTAATAATTAACTTATTTAATGAACTAATATATACATTTAGAAAAAATTATTGTGTAGAAATTAAAATGTTAACATTTTAAACAATTGCACCAAAATTTCAATAAAGAAGAGATGCCAAAAGACTTAAATACAATAAAATAATTTTTAATGATTTGTAAATTTCTTAAAATTTATTCTTTTGATCAAAATTTTTAAAAAACTTGGTTCATAAATAATCCAAATCAACTTATACTGCATAAAAAAATGAACTAATATTGCAGCAAGCTCAGTGCATTTTAAGTATGTCATTGTTATTGTTAGAATACAAGTCATTGTTATGCAAAAAAAAAAAAACATTTTTAAGAGATATTCTGTATAAAATATCTATAATGAACTAACTGTTTATAATGCTGACAAAAATAAATCTTATCATAGGTAACAAAAACTAAATAAAAAGATTAAAATTATATAATTCTAGAATAAATATTAAATTTCCAGCCTATTTTTCTTTTCAACAAAATTACATAAAAGTGACGTATTGTCACATTTCAATTGTATAAAATAAAATAAACAAATTCTGTACATCTTGCACTTACATTTCTGCTTCTATGGAGTATACACTGTATACGAGTCTTTTTCATTTCTCCTGGATCCTCATTAGCTGGAAACAAACTCTTAAAAGCATCAAGACCTTGCTCTCCTTCCTGTTCTAATTTCATTAAAGCACTGTGTTTAGATGAAATAAATGGAAAAAAAATTGATGAGACATTATACATTTTCATATATTATTTGAATTAAATAAATTTAAATTAACAGCAATATAACAAATATTCTGACAAGTAATTTTGTGACATTTAGATTCTATTCCTAAACATAGTTTTAAAAATAAATAAAAAGACACTTCTCAAGAATGAATTATGTTGAAGAAGTATTTTTAAAATTTGTTTAGTGGAAAGCCATATTGAAATATCCATAATAAATTACCTTTTACTCTATTAAAGGAAATAGAGTAAAAGGTAATATTTGAAAAGAAGTAATAATAAATTTTTAAAAAATGATAAGAAAACAATATTTTTTTTTAAATTTTAAATTTGAAATGCAAACAAAAAATACTTTTAACAAAATAAGAATATATTCTTTTTAATTACTTTTAAATATTTTTTTATATAAATGAAAATAAAGATAAAGAGTCAAAAGGAAAATAAACTATTTCATATTTTATGTAGAAACTGTGGGGATCTAACAACATTAGAGGATTAGAATTTACAGTTTTGTATTTTTAATCTAAAGTAAATTCACATCAGTAGGAACAAAGTGAGTAATCTAATAGTTCTCCTGTTTATTATAATTCAAATAAAGTATAAATCACAATATTTGAAAAAAAAAATCATTTGCAAAAAGTAAAGGACCACAAAAAGAGAATTGGTTTACTAAAATACCTATAATATAAGTCAAATTTTTACATATTTTAACTGAAAATTTATATTAGATCATTCTAATCACTAAATCTTTATGAATTCCTGGCAAAAGAAAATGCAAACTTTCTGAATAAAAATAGTTTTAATTTTTTTTTTTGTTTGTTGTTGTTTTAATAAAAAATACACTACTTATAAGTATTTGCTGTAATACCATAATATGATCAAGATCCAAAATGTTTTATGTTTATCATTTTGAGCACCTTTTAAAATTTAAGAAAGCTTGTATTCAAAACAATAAAACTTTATGTCTCTGAAATCTTTAAATTATACCAAAATAAGGATCTCCAAATAAGGATTTAAGAAGCCTATATTTTATAAAAATATAACTATACATACCTGAGATTAATTTCATACATATATATCCAAGAATCTTTTTTTCCAGCAGTAAATAAAAATGTTTGTTCTTTATTTACTGCAATTTTATGGATCTGAAATATTTTTGTGTTTTTAATTTAGACATACATTTAAGTCCTAAAATTAATTATTAATTTAAATTTGAAGTCAAACTACTTTAATTTCAAAAATATTTCTAATATAATTATATATAAACATGATCCTATGATTATACTACAGAATATATGTATATTTCAACAAAACAGAATCTATATATATTTCAACAAAACAGAATCTATGTATATTTAAACAAAAACAGAATCTATATATATTTCAACAAAACAGAATCTATATATATTTCAACAAAATAGAATCTATATATATATATATATATATATATATTAATACAAATTGAAAACTTCCAAAATTCTAATCTAAATATAACAGTAAAATCATTCTCATGGTGAAAAAAAAAAATACTTAAATAAAGATTTTCAATAAATTTTAAATTAACTACATTTATAAATGCACATAAATTGTTTTTTTTTTTTTTTTTTTAAATCTAGTTAACTTTGTTTCTAAAAATAGAAATAAAATCATACTCCTTTCGGATGAGTAGCTAAGGCAATGCTTCCATAAGGATTTCCATCAATAGGATATTTAGCCAAACCAATTGAACATGTAGTATAAAAGATGAAATACTTTAGAAAACTTTTTTTCTTCTAGTTTGTTTGTATCCATCTCTTGTAAACTTTTGTTTTTTTTTCCTGTTTATTTGAATCTGTTGTAGGTAAATTTTTATTTTCTTCCACTTTGTCTGAATCCATCATATCAGCAGATATTTCACGTAATACCATCCTTGTAATCAGAATGAAAAGTAAAATGAACAATTTACAAATAATAAAAAAATAAAATTGAATGAAAAATAAGGCTTTGCAAAACATAGTTATAAAAACTTAATCTTTCAAGTTATTCTATATAAACAATGTTAAATCTACAAATAATTATGTCAATCTATAAATAGGCCAAATAATCATTATCATGTTAATATATAAATTAGTCAAATATTCATGTTATAGAATTGCAATTTTTAATACTGAAAAAATATACCAATGGAAATTTCCTATTCATATCTTAATTTTTTGGGGTTTTTTTTTTTTTTTTGAAATTTTACCTTTTTTAATTTTTCTTCATATGGAGGTAGTAAAACAATTTTAATCCTTTTTTCATCTTCCAAATTATAAACCCACAATTTTCTCTGAAATAAATATAAATATGAATGAAAGCATTCAGTATGAGTATAATTAATATTATTAATAAAAAGTAATTTCAAATATCTGAAAATAAGTAGTGTTCCTCTGATTTCAGATGTATAAGAGGTATCTTAAAACTGGTTTTTACACAAAAGCTTTATTTAATACTAAAATTTAAAAACTGCTATATTAAATTGTATAGAATATCAAAGTTTACTGCATTAAAAAATTTTGATCCAAAATTCAGATATATAAATAAATGGTATATTAAAACTATAGGTATAAATTCAGTATACAATAGTATATTAAAACTATATTCTAAACAATATTATTATATTTTTAAATATATTATTATAAAGAATGAAGATATCATAAAAAAAAAGTCTAAATGTCAGCAGTTTTTGAGCAAATTTCAATGTGAGAATAAAATTATAAATTTCAAAAAAAAAGAATTTTTAAAAATTAACATATTTAAATGCTTTAGTAAAAATAAAGAATTTATGTAAAAACTTATCATGCAGTTAATTTCCAGTAACAGGATTATTCAAGTAAATATATTGTTTTTTATAATAATTGTAAAACATGAATAGTTACAAAACTTATAAAATATCTTTTAACATTTCTTTAGCTTATTACAAAAATCAATATTAAAAAATACAAAATTCTTACATCATCAAATATGACAGCAATGCATGTTAAAATGCCATATATAGGATACCAGGTCATACAAATTGGGGTACACAAGGTTTCCATGCCCATTCTCCGAATCACTTCAATCTCCATTTTTCTTGAATTAGATATGTCATACTCAATCTAATACAAAGAACGAAAAATCATAGTTTTAAATTTTATCATAATATAAAATTTTAGCATAAATACAATTTATGATACCATTCATGAATAGCATAAATTCTTTATCTTTTATAACGCAGCAAAAATTCAATTTCCTTTCATAATGCATTTTGCAATCACTACTTTAATAATAATTTTGGATGCTTTAATAATAATTGTAAATATAACCGATTTCCCGACATTTTATCCAATCATAGCAACTATTCTGATAAACAGCTATTTCATGTTGATGCTTAAATTTTTTAAGTAAATACAAACATTTGAGACATGATTATTATATGTATATATGATATGATTGATATGTTGAGATATGATTACTATATTTTATTTATCTACATTGAAAAATAAATGTAGATAAATAAAAATAATCAACTTAATAAATTGTATGGCTTTAAAATATAAGTATAAAATATAATAAAAAATAAATTAACTAATAATAATTTTATAAAAGCTTATTTTTATTTTTCCTGTCTTCTTTATTATTATTATTATAACTATACTGAATGAAATACTGTTTATATTTTCATAAAAAAAAAAAAATAAACTTTTAATTAACTCAAATGGCAGAAAGAATTGATAAATAAAACAAATGACATGTTTTAAAAACAACAACTGATAAATGAACTTTATTTGCATTTTTAATTATATTTTCAAACAAAAATTACCTATACATATTGTAATAAGTAATTGATGTAAAAAGAAGTATGTGTTTTAAATTATTTGTATCTTGAACATGTATAAAAAATGTCATCTTCATTGGATAAGTCCTTGATGAATTATAAAAGGACGAACACTACAGATTTATATAAGGTTTCTCTGAATTCATGGGCAAAACTTCATGGGATGGTAAAATACACATAAAGAAGCATTTTTTATACAGCAATGTGGGGTTCGGAATGAAAAATGTAGATGGAAAAACAAGAACTGCTGAGGAAATTTAAAAAATCAATCTTGTTATTTACATCATTATGTGATTTTTATGAATGCTTCAAGTACAATCAATTGCTGAAATGGTTAGCCATTAAAAGTAATGAAGCCCTGAAAAGTGCTGATGCAATGATTGACCACATGCTTTCCAGGAGTGGTTAATGTGCAGACAAATATTGTAAATAATTTTCTTAACAGTCCATGATTGCTGCCTCATCAACTCAATGGCACAATGCATCACATCTTTCTGGAAGAGATATTAACCAAATTACTTAATAATGTTCCAGTTGTCATTCAAAATGCCATGTGGTTTCAGAATGACAGGGCTCCAGTTTAGTTCCGCTGTGCATATTGCCCCATTTGACGAGGTTGATCAGTCACTTGGCCAGCTTCACTATTAATTTTTCTTATGGAGACACTTCAAGGCATTCATCTATAGGAGTACAATTGACTTTGATGAGGATCTAATAGCAAAACTTTCAATCACTGCTGCAACAATTTGTGACACAATTTTCATATTTGAAAGGGTATCCAATCACTTGTTAGATGCTGCTAGGCTGTACTAAAGTTGCTAGTGGCACATTTGAGCACCTACTGTAATTGTTATACAAATACATTTCCACGGCATTTCTTGCTTCTCTACCTATATTTTTCCTTTCATAAAAAAATGCTTCTTTCTTCTTTATTTAAAGTTTGGCTCAGGAACTCAGAGAAACCCTTTATAATAGTATAGAAAAATATAAGAAAGTATTCTATATTTCAAGTGATTGTACCTTGACATGCATGCAAAATTTTCTAGCAATTAGATTACTATCATTTGATGAATTATCAAATGACATTATCAAGCTGTTTTATAGAGTGTGTGTGTGTGTATACATATATATATATATATATATATATATATATATATATATATATATATATATATATATATATATATATAATATATAAATGAGTTGATAATGTAAACATATATGTTTTTTTATCACTATACATAAAATAAATGTACCATGCAACATTAACTTTTTAAAAAAAAAATTTAATATGTATGTTTGCAGAACTATTTATAAAGAAACAGAAAAATATTTAATTACATATAAGGAAATTCAAAGTATTTTTTATGATAAACTTAAAAAAGTAATATTATTGAAATAATAAATATATTTCAGCAGCTTTGCTAAACATCATATGTTCGAAACACATAATAATAAAAATATATAAAAGGATTTCCCTATACAATAAAAAATCAAGAAAACTTTAATTTTATCCAATGAAAAAGTACATATTGAGAAAGTTAAAATAATTTTTTACTGGTAATTTCTAATTTATTACAAATAGCAGAAATGACATAGTGTTGTGCACATTCATTAAATAATATATTTTATTTCCAAAAGTTTGGCTGAGAAAATGCATGAGGATTAAAAGTCTGAATTGAAAAAAAAAAAAAAGACTCAAGAAAAATATCTAACATGTGTAATCTCACTGCAATAGATAATTTAATTGCTTTATAAATTTCAAAAACTCAATTTAAGAAAGGTTTCTTCATACAAAAATAAATAGTACAAAACCTTAAATATACAAAGTAGCACAGGAAATTCAAATGTAAAAAGATAAAACCAAATAATAAATAAGCAAATAGCCACCAGTTATAAGCGAGTATGTTATTTTACAATTTTTCATCCGATATATTTTAATATTTCAAGGAGTTTGTTCTAAGCAAAAAAAAAATAATAATAATAATGAATTTATAATGCATTTATTCAGAGATAGCTGAAGCTAAATTAATGCATGCCAGTTGTATAAACAATAAAAAAAATATTCTTTTGTTTCCAAAAGATGTCTACATATAAATTTTATAGCTGTGAAATATTTTTATTTTGAACATTATAAGAAATGCAACTTTATAGTTACAGAAGTATTACTTGTTTGAAAGCTTCCAAACATTTAAAATATTTGTAAAATAAATTTATCAATCATCCAAAGAAATCCCAATATGTAAAAAAATAATATAATATATCAACTTGATTCAATTCTTTATATTTTTTTATATTTATAACTCTTTAGAGAGAATATTTTGTTATTATCCTTTTAGTTACCTTATAAAAATAATTGTGAAGTTAATAAAAAAAATTAAAGTACAGTTTTCTCTGTTAATTATATGCTAAAAAATGGCCATTATTTTTATTTCAGAAAGAATTAGAATTTATCCAAGATAAATAAACTGAATTTATAGAAAAATTATTATTCAATAACTATATTAGTTAGTTGCATAGATATCAATTAATATTAAAAAAAATAATTAAATCATCCTACTCACAATGAAACGATCTTCTCCTAAAGTGAAAAATACACATTTTCGCCTTTTGAAGGTTTATTAAACATACAATCAACTATTTTTCCAAGATGTTGATGAGATTTACCATTGTATTGCCACTTAGGTTCTTCAGGAGGTATGTTATCTCTGCGTGTCAATTGATAAACTTCAGGAGGAACAATCAAATACAGTTGAAATCGATACACATATGCCGCCTCATCCTATAATGCAAACAATTAAAGGTTTAGGTTAAGCACAGATCATAGACTCTTAATACATAAAAAATGTTTTCTTAATTTATTAGGGGGAAAAGAGTACAAAAAAAAAGCAAGCAATTATTATTACATAAAAATATGTAAATTGTGTTATTGAAATTTTAAATCGAAAATGATTTCATATCCCAATTGGTAAAATTAAAATAATTAGGAATACTTACAGTTGCAATTAAATGTTGAGGGTCTGGTGAAAACTTGACTGATGTAAGCCTATGGTTTATATCATTTGTAAAAACATGGTTTTGAAAAATTAAGTGCATCAAAAATTGCTATTTTTCCATTTAAAGTAGCACAAGCTGTAAAAAGGAAGAAATTTTAATGCAAAGGAAATTGATACTTAAATTGATACTTGTATTAATAAAAATTTTGAAAATCTTTCAAGGTCAAACAATGTAGGAAGAAAACTATTAATGACTTACATTTTATTAGATGTTACAACAATGAAACAAAAAAAATAATAAAACTATGATATAAATAACCACTATTTTTCCATAGAATCAAATTATATTATTATAAAATTTTAAAACACAAAAAGTTACAAATTATTATTTAAATATACAAAAAAATTATTTCTAATATCTCACCAATATAATTTCCACTACTATCAACAGTCATGCTTTCAATTTGAATGTTTGTTCCCTGAAATCTTTGTTTCATGATAAGATCCCTAAAAAATTTTAAAAGCACAATTTTAATATAGAATATTTCCCCATCAAAAAACAAAATACAATAATATTAACTGAAATGTTAATTTACTATAGAATAAAGACATTCGGAAAATGTATATTAATGCATATAAAATTTAAATGTTTAATATACATTTTAGAACATTAAATTATTTATCAAATAACAAATAAACAAAATTTTAACCTAAGACAAAATATTAATATAAGTTTCAATGAAATAAATAGAGTAATGAGGTCTTTTGGACACACATTAAGTCAACGGTAATGAAGGGGAGAAAAACAATAATTGGGTTAATATTATTATTGAATGGTACCATTAAAATATTAGATAAAAATGATAAATAAAATGTAGAAAAATACAAATATTGTACAGAGTATGTATTATGTTTATAGATTTATAATTGAATTTCTTTTTTCGCATCATTTAATTCAAACAATAAATTAAAAGTTATTATAGAAGCGCTTACTTTAATAGCCTAAATTTTAGACTGAATTGATTAGATTGTACAGTAACTAATTTGAATTTAAGATACTACAGAGTACTACTTTATTAAAACAGATTACTAAATTAATACCACACATCTGAATCTATATAACCTAATACTTAGATATTAAGATAGTTATTTGAAAGAATTCATTTTTGTTTCTTAAACACAATTAATATTTTTTAATGTATACATACTACTATTCATTGTATTTTTATTACCATTCAAAGAAATAATAAATATTTTATAAATATTAAATATTTTGGAATTTTTTTTAAACAGAAAATTCAATATATAAATATTTGAAGAGATTTCATAAAGAATTCCTTCTCATTTTTTTTGCATTCTTTTTTTCATTTTTCTCCCTAATTTTTGAGAGTTAAATACAAAATTACATGCATGCTTCTAAAATTACACAAAGTAAATGCTTCTTCATTACATATACAATTATTACCACAGTATTAAAATTTCTGATCATCTAAAAAAAAACATCAGTGGAAATATTTAACAATTGCAAAATATTTCCTTTATGAAAGTTCAGAAGCAAAATTAAAATCTTTAAAAAATTATCATTTAATTTAAAACCCATACTACATATATTTAAATTTCATGACAAATAATTTTAACAAAACACTACTGAATATTGAAGAATGCATTTTTAATTATTTTATTATTTCATAAAAAATACATGGCAATAATAAAATACAATTGATCATAGTTGTTTAGCTTTTTCCTATAAATATTTAATTAAAAATATATTTAATTAAATTCATTATCTAATATATTAGACAAATAACCAAATTATGAATGTTAACGTTTAGAAAAACTTTGAAAAAAAGTTTTGTTTATGTTTGGAATATTATTTCCCTCTTTTCCAATAATATTCAAGGAGAGGGGCCTGAATGACCGAGTGGCTAGCGCTCTGGCGCTCGGTACCACAGGTTTCGGGTTTGAGTCCCGGCGGTGCCATGGATGTTTGTAGTGGTTCGGAATCCACTTTAAACCGTAGTCCCGGTCTAACACGATCGTAGAGCGTTGTGGAGAGTGAGATATTAAAAATAAAGAAAAACTAACTGTTCATATATATAGTGATTAGGGGATTATAGTCCTTGTTGCTTCACATCCCCATATACCACTTCATTCGTCATCATTATTCAATGAGATTTCAAATTTTTTTCTTTTACTTGAAGATCTTTTCTTTTGCAAAAACAATAATTTTTCAAACTCAATTAAAATTATTAGAGAGCTCCATAAATTTAGTGACAAAAATAATTTTATATTTTATCCATGAATGAAAAACTTTACAAGAAACTAAATTTTTACAAAATAAAATGAATATTTTACCTTTATCTTTGGTTTTACCCACAGATATAAAAAAACACCAAATTACAACTGAAAACAACAAAAATTATACACAAAATATTTTAAATAAATATAATATACCAACAGAGTTATTTATTATATTTCATACTTTGTATTATAATTCCATTTCTGGATTTCTCCCTTGTAATCACCAACATAAATATAGGGCCTAAAGAGAAAATAATAATTTTATAAGACATTAAATAGTTCTAAATAAATATAAAAATAAAAACCTCTAAAAAAAAATTTATTATTTTGCTTGATAAAATTTAAAGAACAAGATTAAAGAAAAAAACAATTAATTTAGATTTTTTCCCCTTCATATTTTCTCCAAGATTTTAAAACAGCAAACAAAAAAATATTTAAACATAAAATCCTTTACTTAGCTTTTTACTTTCATTGCAACTATTTTAAATTTACAGTTGTAGTGTATCTCTAAATTCTTCAACAGACAAAAAGTAATGAAATCCAAACGTTTTCAAAATTGTTCAGATATCAGAAAAGACATATGAAAAATAAAGAGAATATAATTTTATTTTTCATACTGAAGGAAGACAAGCTTCATAATTATTATATTTAAGGCTTATCAATTTTTTTGTAAAAATGGGTTTCTAAAATTTTTTTAAAAAATAGAATTAAAATTTTATTAATCTTACTTTAGTGGATGGACAATTACACTTTTTACAGCATAAGATGTTCCTGAAAGAACATCAGTTACTTCTGAAGATGAGATTTTAACATACCCAGCATATCCATTACTACAACAAACAATGAAATCATTTCTTTTCAAAGGAGAAAGTTTTTCCAATTTCTTACCTAAAGTTCTTAAAACTGCTCTGTAAAATAAAATGAAAATGCAAAAACAGATAAACAAAAAACATGAACAATAATATAATTTTCATAACCACATTAAAGTAATATTGATTATCATAATAAGTTTTTTTTTTTTATTTAATGTTTTTTTTTTCATTATTTATCCCCTCACTATAATTTAAAAAACTCAAAAATATTATAGTCACTCTTCCTCTACTTTTCAAAGACATTTTGAAAAAAAATTGAATGATAAGAACCAACTAAAAAATCTATGTTATAATCTTTTATTCTTTTAAAACGCTGGAATTTAAAATAACAAGAAACAGAAAATTCTCAAGTACATTGTCATTGAATTTCAAAACTCCAGTACAAATCCCAACTAAAGAATCCTCAAGTTAAAAAGATATCTTTCATACTATTAAAATTAAATTAAATGCAAATAAAAGCTAAAATTTAAGTACACATGGAGATTTTTAAAAATATATTACATAATTTCCCTAATATTTTTAACTAAAATTAATTTACAACATCTTTAGTAAAAGTGTTGCACTAATGTTAGTATCATTAATAAACATTTTAATTAAAAATAATTTACTTACTGCTTAAAAGTATATTTTTTGGCCTATAATTAAATGTGATGGCACTAATTGGGCCTTTTCAATTTCAATAGACCTAAAAGAGATAAATACATATAAAGAGACTTCAATTTAAAAAATAAATAAATAAATGTTTTGACCTGGTATCCTGGAATAGCCATTACCTTCTGTATATTATGATTTTAATAAACAGCTATTTATGTAATATCATTAAAAAATACAAAAAAAAAAATTATTTTAATGTGAACTATGTGGGCCTGAATGGCCGAGTGGCTAGTGCTCTGGCGCTCGGTACCACAGGTTTCGGGTTCGAGTCCCGGCGGTGCCATGGATGTGTGTAGTGGTTCGGAATCCACTTTAAACCGTAGGTCCTGGTCTAATATGATTGTAGAGCATTGTGGGGGCATTGTTACTCCGCGTCCGTGGCTTATCTTCAAGTTACACGTGCCCCCTGGGTAATGCAAAGTGAGTAACGTCTATGCAGCATTTGCCTTAAGGCGTCTAAGACGTCCATGTCTGTTTTGCCAGCTGCATTGGAAAAAATATATATATATATGTTTAAAAAAAAGCACATTTATGTAAACATTTACATTTAAATTTTAATATTTATTTTCTCTTGTGTATTTATAAAAATTTTTTACACAAAAGGATAAAATTGCAATTATAAAATTAACTATAAGATACATGAAAGCAGGTATAAAAATTAATATTTACTTTTGTTACAGTTAATTGTTTTGTTATATCAAAAAAATTCTATGGACAGTCTTTCAAGTAATTGGCTTGAGTTTATTAAAATGCAGTGGCTTTCCTTTATGTTGAAAAAGTGCAGATACAATTATTAAAGCAAATTTCAGAATATAAACCAATTTAATTCAAAATAAAATAAACTCCTTAGATCACTTGCTAGAATAAAATAATTTATCAAAGGAAATTTTAAAATATTACATCTGATAACATTTGTCAGAAATAATTCAGAAAGTATATTTGTTATTAACAAATCCTAATCATAATAGATAAACTACAATTTTATAAGACAATTATTCTTTCTTCTTTTAGATAGAAGGTTAAAAAAATTGAAGTATATAATTTGATTAAAATGAACATTATGAAAGTGCATTAAACTAATTTTATAAATATTTTTAGGAAATCTAAAAAGATAATTTTAAGTAAATTAATTATTAAAAAATATAAATGCTATCAATAATAACGATTTAATATTAAGCTATCATTGAAATATATGAAAAATGTGGTAATAAAGTTCACAAAAATATTTTATTTTCATTAAATAATCTGTTAATTTCAATATATATATATATCACATTTTTTTTTTGCTCGCAAATACAAATCTAAATAATTGAAATGATTTTTTTTTTAAATTTTAATATACACTGGAATAAGTATTACTCTATATTGAAATGCATTTGAATTTTGCTTAAAAACAATTTCTAAAATTGAATTCATGCTTTTTTTTATTTCTTTATAAATGTACAGCACATACTAAAATATTTTTAGGAAAAAAATTTGCTTAACATAGTTTGTATCATTGTTATGAAGTATTAAAAAAGAAACTTATAAAATATTTATAAAAATATAAATAAATATTTAGGTTTTTAATATTATACTTCATAAACTGCATACAAATCAATATTAAATTAATTTTTAAGTTGCATTTTATAAAATCTATCTACAAACAAAATGCAAATTACTTTTGAAGTATGAACATTTCATCAAAAAAGATATTATGCTTTGACTATTTCCTGCTACAATTAAATCTTCACAAATTGTCAAACATGTTATTGAACAATGAGGAGAAAATATTTGCATCATACGAAGACAGATACGTTGTTTAGGATCCATAGTCAAGGAACAATTATTGTGTTGATCTAAAATAAGTCAAAAGAGTATAGACATCCTAATAGAAACAGTTACTATTTATTTAAGTTCAGAATAAAATTAAAATTTTAAAACAGAATTTAAAGTTAATTAAAAAATGGGTGAAAACCTGTCTTTTCCTTGCCGTGATGAATGCGACTCCACAAAACAATTTTTCCTTTAGTAGTCCCTGTAATTGCTAGTACAGATACAGGTGAAAATACAGTTTGTGTGAAATCCCCAGCTTGCTTACAAGCTTTCTAAAAGCATAAAAAAAAAAAAGATAAAACAAGATTCTTTAAGTAAAACAATTATAACATTTAATAAATCAGTTGTAAAGTGGTCTGCAGTATGAAATCAAATATATAAAATAAATTAAGACAAAAGCATAATTTGTTTAATTAATTAAAAGAAAAATCAAAATACTTTAATAAACAAATAGATCTATAATAATAAATTAATAAATGAAGAACCAAATAAGTTTCATACACATACATTTAAAGTGTTTTTTAAAGTACAGTTCTCTCATATAAATCAGCAGATATAATAAAGATTATATTTAACCTTCAGATCATTCATTCAACAAGTTTTGTTTCAAGTCAAGTTAAAAATTGAACCAAAGCAATATTTTTATACCAAATATAAAAGATTTTGAAGTAATTCATTTTACAATAACTTGTGCTATAATCACACATTTTAATTAAATTTAATCAGAATTTCAATTCAAATCTGTTTATTATGCTAAAAAATAAATTCCATGAGTAAAAAGAAAATCTTTTAAAACATTATTATCATCAATACATATGGCCTAAATGTGAAAAGAGATTTAAAATATACATGAAGCAATTAAATATCAAATTAAATTTCTCAAAAATTACTTAAATCCTTTAAAAACTCTTAAGATTTTTCATTTATAACTTAAATAGTTTCATTTATTTCAGTGAGTGAATTTTTTTGTAAGTGAATTTTTACCACTAAAATGCTACCACTACATACTCCTGCTTTTACCACTACAATGAATTAATAAAAATGCAAATGAATCTAGAATTTTTACAGCAATGATATTGTTCTTAAAAATAGTCCTTTACTTAAAAACAAACAAATTATAAATTAGTGATTGCTAAGTTTTTCTAAATTGATGACATTTTAACATTGTAAGAATAGACAATGATACAATGACATGTTTTTAAACACGAGATAAAAATCAAAGCATTTTTCACAATAAATCAAAATCATTAATCAGTCTTAATTAATAGTAAATACAAATTATATTTTTAAGTATTTAATAAATCATTTTTTTTTTAAAATGAGAAAAATTATGTTTATATTTATAAATTATTTTACATTAGATTTTTTTTTTTTTTTTTAACACTTTTGAAAAGATATGGAGTATCACTTTCTCGATATTAGTATAAATGACAAAAATTTTAAAAAAATATTTTAATTATAAAAAATTTAAAAGAATAAATGTCAGTTCTAAATGTCTTTCTTTATATACATATATATATATATATAAAGATATATATATATATATATATATATATATATATATATTGCATTGAGTATGCAGAAAAATATTTTTTTAAAATTTTGTTGGAATAATTATATACAATCTAAATAAATTAAAATGTTAAACTCTAATTAATATGAATTCTGAAATGATGGCTTATTCATGTAGGTGATCATTCAATAATTAACTACAAAATGCACTAGACCCTCAATAATTGCATATTTCAAAATACTGATCTTTGAATATTTTTAGCTTGTCTTTAAAGAAAATCACACAATCTAGATAAAATCTGTTAAACGGCAATTTCAGCAACTGTGTCTTTTTCATTGTCTCCCAACATGAGAAAAATATATTGAAATAACATTGCATCAAAATAATAATTATTAATGCTTTAAATTATTAATTTATTAGCCGATTTAAAAAAGAACATGCTTTTTTTCATGGTAGGATAAATAAATTTCAAAATATAAATAAACAAAGCTTTAAAAATTACTTCATCATATAAACTGGTCAAATTCACAACAGATGACATAATTCCACTTTCATCCTAAAAGGAAACAATGTTTTTTTAATATTTATAAATTGTTGACTGTAAGAACTATTGAATATACAGTAAGATTTGTTTCAATACAAACTGAAATAGCAAAAGTTAGAATTATTAAAATACTTACTACTTTAAAAAATAAGCATCTGTTTTACTGCAAGTTAAAAATGAGAAGAATCCTTCGGATGAAAAGCTGCAAAATGCTTAAAAATAATTAATGAAATTATTTTTTAAATTTTGGCAATTTTCAAATTTATTTCAATAAATTCATTATTAAATATTTATACATATAAATGACAATAATGTAAGTTATATAAAGTAATTATAAATTGAAAAGACATTTTATTATTGAAATAGATATAATTAATTTTAATAATGTTCATAAAAATCCTATTTTCTTTAATTTCTAAAATTAGTTTCCAAAATATTTTTTTCATGAATTAAATGGAAGTTTTAATTAAAATAATTGTCCATGAACAATTTATAGAACTGAAACCAACATAGTAGCAATGTTCATGAATTGCAGCAAATTATTTATCTTCTACAAAAATTCCCTGTCTATAATACAAACATTATATGATTAAAAAAAAATATTATGGTGCAGACTATCGACTATAGACTACCTACGAAAAAAAAATTTTAAGAAGTTTCATAACTTCTTAACATAACTTTTTCATAACTTCTATAAAACTACCACCTAAAAATGCTTTTTTGTCAAAAATGACAAATTTTTATATGAAAAGAGATAAACAATATTCTAAACATAAGAAATACAATCATTGTGGACAATGGAAACAAGTTAACCCTTTACAAATGCAACATCATGCACTTATGCACAGGCTGGATATGGCTGCTTATGTTAATGGATGAAAGATAATAAAAGCCAGGAAGTTACAGAAAACAATTAAAATTGCTTTACAGAAGACTAATTTAATAACTAACTCTGCTATTCATGACGATTTTCTTCTTATTAGAAAATATGAATATTACAAAATGGCAGACATAAAACATATTGTTTGCCTTTTTTTTTCCCATCATAGCTCTTAAATGGATAACATTTATTCCAGTGCCCCAATCATAAATTTATAGCATACTTTTTTTTTTTTTTTTTTTTTTATAAAAATACATCATAAGAGCTTTTTAAAACTGAATAACATTTATAAGCCTTATGTCTTAATTGTAAAAATAGAATCTGATTATTGTACAGTATATGTCAATGGACAGCCATGAATTGCCAGCGGATTACAAAAGATCTTTTTTTTTTAGTCTGCATACAGCGCTCTTGAATTTAGCAGGATGTTAACATACCTACTAAATTATTTTTTTAAAAACTGTTTCAGCTCTTGAATAATTAACTATCTATATTTTAAATTTTAATACAGTAAAAAAATTTTTTAATAAAAAGTATTTCCAACTATGAAAACATTTCTTAAATTATATAAAAGTACTAAAAATGTATAACCGAAAAGATTTTTTATTCAAAAGAAAAAAGAATCAACCTAATCATTGAAAAAGAAATTTATAATTAAATTTCAATTTAATTCAAATTTTAAGTATACATATATATTTTCAATATAAATAACACATTAATTATTTATCTACAGTATTTAGAGAAATTTAACTTGAATCAAGTATATAATATAACATTTATAAAATACCTGAATTTGATCCTGCTTTTCATATTTATAAGAATAATATGGGGATGTTTCCATTGTTTTCCATTTCCACAAAGATAATTCCTATCAAAAAATTATTTCTTATTTAAATAGTTATATGCAGATTATATATAAAACTTAATAAAATAGTTTGCTGGAGTACACAGTTCAATGGAGGGCTAAGAAATAAGAGGATATACTGAAAGCAATACTTAATATTCTGCTATACTGAAAACAATACATAATACTTATTCCACTGATAAATAAAATGCAATTTCAAGCATGATATAAAGAAACATGGAAAACCAGAGCTGATAATTTAAATAAATAATAATGAAATAAAAAAAAATGATTTTATATAAAAAGTACAATTTTTCATCTCTTCTTTTATCAGTTAAGAGATTTAAATTGTAAATTAGTATTTCAACAACTAAAAAAAAGAAAAGATATCTGTGATGATTTAATACAATGAAAAAATACATTTACATTGTTTTTATATTTATCACATGAAATAATAACAAATTTTGCATGACTATAAAAATACTGTGCTGAATATATGTAATTGATTTTATGATTATAATAATAAAATAAATAATAATAATAAAATATATATATATATATACATATATATCTTTTTTATGAATGTTTAAAAATACTTATGTATGTAGGAATGAAATCTCAGCCTAGAAAAGGAAGTCTAATGAAATTTTAAAAAAATGCAACAAAAACAAAAATGCCAATAGAAAGATGAAATAATACAACTATTACTTATTGAGTTTGGCTGTAACTAAACAGTTGTTTAGAATTCAATTATAAAAAATGTACTGAGACAAATACATTACCTTTTTGTATAAACACAATTTAAACTCTAGGAAATCGATTAATAAAGAAAAAAAATAATTTTCACTTTTGACACCACAGACAAAAAGTGGCACTGCAGGTTATTTTTAGGCAGTAAAATAGGCAAAAATATAAAAGAACAATTTATGTTAATGACAAGCATTTAATTGACATTTAGTTAAAATCAAATATATATATATATATATAAACAAAATATAAATAATTAAATAAAAATACTTGAGGTATTTCTCCACTAAGAGTCAGCAGCATATTATTATCTTCAGAAAAACACATCCATATTACACCTCCATCAGGATACTTGTTAGACATGGTAAAAGCAATATTTCTTAAATAAAATAAGCATAATTTCAACATATTGTGAAAGTGCATTTTACAAAGTATATGTTTTTGCTTTATAATTAAATTTACTTATTTCCTAAAAATATATATTCAATATTATATTGAATAATTTTGGAATCTTTAAATTACAATGGAAATTTTACTTATTTTGTAACTTACATAATTTTCTGTCTTTTCCCCATATTTATATATATAACGAAAAAATAAATCAAATAAATATGAAAATTCTATTTAAAAAAATTTATAAAAAACATGTGACACATATAAAAATATATGGTTTGTTTTCATTAGTGAAGCACTAAGGAAGGATTTAAAACTTTTGTTACAAATTGTGCAAAAAATTATTGTCAATGATTTGGCAGCATTTTTACATTTGGCATGTGCAATAACACCCTCAATAAAAAAGTACTGAAAATGCTATGTGATTTTAATTCCCTATGATTTATATGCTCTAAAAAATTGCCCAAGTTGAGTATTAAATCTAAACAAAATTTTAATTAATTATATTAGAATAAAAGAACTATTTAAATATGTTGTATTATCTGATAGTTTTGCATACATTATATTTTATGTAGTTAGGTTTTGGAAATATATGCACAACTTGACTCACAAGCAACACAAATGTTATAGAAATGATGTTAATATATATAAATATATATATATATTCATTAAATACTCATGTACACATATGCAAACATTATATTTGTTTTGTATTGAGAAACTATGCATATAATAATTTTTACCAATGAAACAAATATTTTTTTAATGTCACAGAAAATGAATTTTTAAACTTAAAATAAATAATTTTTTAACTGCATTTGCAATTCTATCGTATAAAATCATTGAAAGCATTTTCAAACATATTTACCCAGATTTTGCATGCCAAATTATTAAAGCATTCTTAGGTCCATAATCAGCAGAAGCCAAATATATTTTATCAGTTGTAGCAGCACTTGAAATAATGTCATTACTCTACAAAAATCTTTTAGTGTTAAAAATTTGTATTTAAACTATTTCAATTACGTAAAAAGCAAAAGCAAATAACCATAATAATAAATAATGTATCAATTTGAACATATTCTAATATTTATTCAATTGGTATCAAAGTCAAAGATAATTTACAATAAACAATAACATTATCAGAATCGATTCGATTATTTAAAATCAATAATTTATTTAATTAGAAATATTCACATAGGCTAAAAATTAAAAGTTCATCAGAATAAATTCTATTTACTACAACATTTAAATAAAAACAATAAAAAAAAAGTTATCAATGCATTTTTTTTTTTTTTTTTTTTCCAAAATGCCAATAACATTTTTTTTTTTTTTTTTTTTTTTTTTTGTAATTTCATTTGTTGCTAATTGTAGTAGTTCTGTTTAGTAAGTCTATCTTGCATTGTTCTAGAGAAATTCTGAATTTATTCTCACCTCTAAAGAATCGATTTCCCTTTTTTAAATTTATTCCCATAATAAATACTACATTGATCATATATGGTCATATCTTTCCAAGCAGCAAGTAATTAAATACATCATTTTAAAAAATGCATTTAAGGTAAAATAAATTGCATTTCTTAATGACAAATCAAGCTATTTATGGGCATATTTTTACCAACTTATGATTTTTATTTTAATTTCCCTTTTCTTAATAATTGAAGCAAATATTTTAATTCTAAACAATAAATAAATTGTTACTGGAAAAATCATTTCAAAAATTATTGAAGAAATAAAACATTAATTAAAATACAACATTTTATAAATATAAGTTTACATCAAAAAAATAATGTTAGACTTTTTAAAAATAAATTCTTTAAAAAAAGTGTGCGTATTTTAGACACTACTTTTTGTTGAATAAAAACTGTGTTCCTTATAAATAGAAGCAAAAATTAATGGCAATTGCAATTAGCACAAATGTACCATTAAAAGTCAATAGTTACAAATTGCAGTACCAAAATTCATATTTCTAAAGCAAAATATAGCATATAAAAAAAAAGAACAGATTATAAACTGCAGTATAACTGAATAGGAAAACATTAGATAATAATAAATATTATTTTTTTGAATTTCAACTTATATAAAAACATTGAATTTAACTTACATGTCCAAAAAATATCATTTGGGTTTTTCAATCCAGTTATAGTAAACTCCAATTGCTCCAGATGTGAAGAAAACTGCTTTAACAGTAGAAGTAGATATATTTATAGGAGTTATATTTGTATTGTGCCCAAACACCCAATGAAGTTTCTGAAATAATGAAAAGTATAAAAAAAAAATTTTCTTTCTCTCTCTTCTATATCTAACTAAAAATAAAATAGTTAAGATAAAAAAATTTATTTACTACACTTTGATTAATTTATAGTTTAATAATTAAATTTAAAAAATCTTTCAAACAAAAATATTGTAATAAACAAATAATGGCATAGTTTCAATTTTAAAAGATCTATGATGGCTATTTTTTTTCATCTTCCCATAGTGCTGCTAAGTGACCAGTTCAGCTATGCAAGGTAGGTCTGGGCATAACAGTATTGAGCAGCTTTCTCACCATGACATTCGTAAAGTCCAAAACATTAAATAAAGTTGAACTGCAGGCCCTATAACATGACAAACACTCCTGCCAATAACAGCTGCTTAGCATCTTTTGTTCCTTATAGGTAAAAGAAAATAGTGCAATAGAAATTAGTTTTGGTAATCACTTCTTCAATGAATCAAATCTCTTTCCTTATAGCATCTTTTTATAGTCTGCAAACAGCCAATAGTCACTGGGTTCTAAATTTGGAGAATATAGTAGATGCAAAAACAATTCCAAGTCCAATTAAATTTGTCCCCTGTAACCATCAACATGCGATACTGAGCATTGTCTTGGTAAAAGAGCGTTTTGTTTTTGTTTTTTTTGGAACGGTTTATAATGAATTTCTGCCTTTTAAATGCTCTAATAACATTATATAATATTTTCTATTGATTGATAGTTTTTCCTTCTCAAGAGAGTCAATGAAGGTCTAATTACTATAAGCATCCCAAAATATTGTGGCCATAATCTTTACAGCTGACAGTTGCACTTTTGATGATATTAATGCTCTCCATTCGACTGACTGCCGATTTTATTCCAAAATGTAATGGTAAATTCATGTTTTATCTATTGTCACATACTGAAACAAAAAATTCCTGTTTATTTCATTTAAACAATTCTAAACAGCACTTTGAAGTATCGATGAATTGTTGTTTTTGCTCCATTGTGCCCATTTGGATAAAAGCTTTGTCATGTCCAAATGCTCATGAAATATAGTGTAAAAACTACTGAATATCTTCAGTATATCAGCTACTTCATGCAACTTCACTTTACAAATATGTCTTCATGATTTGATGGTGTTTTTTTTTTTTCCCCTCTGGGATAACAGCCTCATTTGGATGATCAAAGTGTTTAGCAGCATTTGCACCTGTGCGACTACATCTAAAATCAGTGTACCACTAACAAACGGATGTTTTCGATGGAAAGGAGTTCAGTTAACACTTTTCAAGCCATAGTGAGCTTGAAATGTATTTTATCCTATTAAAAAGCAATGTTTTAGTTAGTTAATGTTAATTAAATTTAACTAATATTAATTAAAACAACGTCTCTTTTAGTTTTATTTCTTATTAAAAAGCAATACATTATAATTTTATTATTCTTATTTTTCCATTTTTTTGAAAATTATTTCTTATTATTCTTAATTCTGTTTTTTCCATTGTTTTGAAAATTACAAAAGTAGTGATAAACCCTGTAGTTTGACAACAAATGATAGAAATGTTATGAAATTTTAATATGTGGCATTTGAAGTTTATACAAGCCAAAGATGATATAAATATATAATTAGAGATGTCATTTATTGGTTAATTCCAGGTCTTGCTCATCTATCAGGTATATAGATAATCAAACACATTTGGTATTCTAGCACAGAACTGAGATGCTCTATTATTTGATATAGAGAAACAACTAGTGAATTGCCTGCATAGAAGATTCAGGAAAGAAGTTATTAAACTGAAGGCTTTTAACTTCAATTTATGCTACTGAAGATAGATTTTACTGCACAATTAATGTTTTCAACTATTTAAAATGTATACGATAAAAGTATTGTATTTAACAAAGAAACAAAATAAATGACAGCAATTTTATTATAAATGAAAATTTTACTTACAAAAGGGAATGATTCAATAACATTTCTGGTTTTCCTGCCTAGCATAATTTGCTTATTTTCTTTTAAATTATTTTTATTTTGCATCATCTTTAGTGCTTTCTTGGTATCAATATTTGTGAAAAGAAATATCAACTTGTTTCTGTATTAATCATGAAACCTAAAATTGAACAGCGATACCCTTAAAATACATAAACATTAAAATTAACCATGTATACAAAACCAAAATTTTTAAATCTAAATTTAAACTGTTTCAGTGCTCATGTTAAATTCGGTGCTCATTTTAATTTAAAAGATAGTGTAGAAAGATATGAAATATATCACTAAACATAATAAAGGAACTCTTGGATCAATCAAATGTACAGACAGGATATATTATTGATAACTTTTGAAATTAACTTTCATGGCTTTGTGATACTTACACTTCATCACACTTTCATAACTGTTCCCAAAGCACGATTTTTATATATTTATTTTTTTCTATTTTTATTTATTTCTTCTATATTTATTATTTCTTCTTTCATATTTTTATTGTTTATATATATAACAATTTGAAAGCACAACATTAAAATGAACCATAATAAATTAACAGATTGTATTAGAATTAATTACCATAACTAAGATTATTCTAGAATAAATTAATTTGAAATAAAATAGGTTTTTTTTAAGTATTGCAATATAAACTGAGATTAATGGGACTGCCTATACCAGCACACAAAATGTTGATCATCCACAATAAATTTTATTTCATATAACCAAAGAATTCTATATGTATAAAATAAATATTTTGCATATAACTAATATCCAAAAGGTATATATATACTTGAATAATTGTTGCTTCTTTCGAGACGCACATCTGGCATTTTATTTGTATGAAAATTTGCTATTCAAGTTTAATTTCCTTTCATTAAACAATTTAATATTCCAAATATATTTTGTGTATTCTGTTTAAAGATATGTTTTTATATTATTATATCTTTATAGATATAATAATTTGCCTTTTACTAGCAACAATATATCATTAGATTTTTTTTTTTAATTTCATGCTCAGAATATAGTAACTCATCTTACATTATGTAATTTGTTATGAACTAGAAATCTAAATATATTGCAAGCTGCTATTTTAAATATGAAAAATAAAATTATAAATAAACATCTTGAAATTATAGAAAATATAAAACATTTAGAATATATAGATAGATAGATAGATATACACACAATATATAGACAGATAGATTTTGCATTCAGTTATTAACAACGCCTTAATAAATTTTAAAAAAAAAAAAAACCTAATAATCCATTTTCTTGGAAATTGAAAAATTACATTTCAGCTGTTATTTTAAATGCGATATAGTGGATAATCACCAGGTTATAAAATTAAAGTTACATGCATTAATATATTATTCCATTTTTCCTTTAAATATTTGCTTCATCACTAATATCTATCTAAAAAGACTAAACAAAATCTCTAAACATACAATTTTATTAACATTTAAAAACTCCGCCTTGAATAGTTTCATTCCAAAAACTAAACATTTGCGGAGCGCAATAGAGAGACAGCTTTTGACATTGCAAGTTCCTATGTAGAGGAAGCAGCGCTGGGGGAGAGTCATATGCTTATTTTGGATAGCTTACAATCAGGGTTATACTGATTCATCTCCAAAGTGCCATTGGTAGATACTGGAGCCAAGTTTTTCTTTTTACCTTTTGGATACTCAAACGTGAGAATGGAACTGACGACAACCTAGATTTATTAATTAATGTAAGGTGCAGAAAGGGAATTTTCCCTGTAACGTCGTTTCACTGGCTTCGCCCGCTAACGTCTAGTTTTATTTGTTTTGCCTTGCACTTTCTTTTCGTTTCTATTACCTGAGTGCATTGTTGTACTGCAGATGATTGGTTCTGGGAATGATCATGGATGATCCCACCTATACGAGAGAGAAGGAAGACGCGATGGAAGTCACAGCGGAGGGTGGTTTGAGCCCTTTTCAGGACCAGCTACCGCCGAAGTTTCCCAAGCGCAGTAGCAGACCTGTTCAATCACCCGCTGAGGTGTGCACGATGCTGCAAAACATTCAAAATGAACTTTCAAATGATCAAGAAGAACTGGCCTCATACCAGATATGTGTCAGCCTAAAGTCTTCTTCTGAAACACCAGGAATGACTAAAATCCTGAGAAATGCTATGGATTTGGTTGAAAGCAAAAATCGCATGCCATCTCCACAAGGTAAGACTTCTTGGATCTTGCCCTATTAAAACCTGTATTATTCCTATCCTCCTTCAACTTCTCATAAAAATTTTAAACCGAATTCTCTTCCTAAGCAAATTCCTCTGAAGCGCGCGACTGCCGAAGATAGCGATTTTTAACTTCCCCCAAACGCAACACTGTTAAAGCGCCTACTTTCTTTTCTCCCAATGCTATTTCTACGTCTAATAAATTCACGAACCTTGACAACCTAACTGAACCCGACCCTCCTCTGCCGCAAGCTCCAAAAATCCCGCCCATCATGGTCCGCCGAGCGGAAAATATCAAAGCACAACTTAAACCCATCAAGGACTCATTCAAAGATATTAAAATCACTCTCTCCGGAGAACTTTTCAAAATTTTTGCCAAAGACTCTGACGAACACCGCAACGTCACTAAATTCCTACAAAATAACAAAATGGACTTTTATCTAATTACGCCCCGTAATGAAAGGCCAATTAAAGCCGTTATCAAAGGTCTTCCTCGAAATACGCCTGCAGAGGAAATTGAGCAAGAACTGTCGGACCTCAATTTCAAAAATTCTAAAGTTACTCAACTTACCAACCTCAAAACCAAAACTCCAATCGCCGTCTAGCAAATAGTACTCCCTCGTACAAAAGAAAATGAAAAGATTTTTGATCTCACCACTCTATCTCACCGTAAAAATAGAAATATTTAATAGACGACCTGGCACCACCCAATGTTATTCCTGTAACCATTTTCATCACAGTTCTGCAAATTGCTATAGAACCCCCGATGCTTGAAATGGGAGAAGCCCACAACACAAAGCAATGTAATATAACCGAAAAAATTGAAAACCCCACTTGTATTAACTGCGGCCAGACGGGTTATCTCGCTGCTTGGCGCGGATACCCAAAATTCCTTAAACCAAGAATTTCCCCCTCAAAATCCTGCTAACCCCCGCAATTTCACCCCCTATCACCAAGTCACCATTAACTTCTCTTACACCAATATCACTGCCAGAAACATCACCCCTCAAATTCCTCCGAAAATCCCTCCTACTCAAATCCCCCAAATTCAAACTGATGCTACTAATGATACGGAAATTTTTCAATTACTCTTTATTTTGAAAGAATTTGCAAAACTCTTCGCTAGCGATGGAATTAAATCAATGTTCATTAACATGCAAGCTGCTCAAACTAAAGAAAACAAATTATTTACTATATTGCATGGATTTTCGCTTTATACAATAACAAATCAAAGTAATGTCTGATCCCTTCACTGGACTCAAAATCTGCTACTGGAATGCCAACGGCATCTATTCTAAATTGACTGATTTTAAAAACTTTGTTCATAATCATAATCCAGATGTTATTCTCCTTCAAGAAACTATGCTTAAACCCACCCAAACTATCTTCATTCCAAATTATAACTTCTTTCGTAATGACGGACCACAAAACCCTGTCTCAGGTGGCACTGCAATACTCATCAAAAACAATATATCTCATCACGAAGTTCCCACGCCATCTCTCAAAAGCATCAAAACAACTATCATCTCTGTCCACTTCGCTAACATCCCCCCACCACCATTGCTTCTATTTATGTTCCCTGCCGCATCACCGCATCCGATCTCCTCGCTGATCTCACTACTCTCCTATCCATCAGCAACAGTTCAATTCTCTCCGGCGACTTCAACTCTCATCATATCCGATGGGGTTGTCATACCAATAGCTATACTGACATCAACCTTCTCAACTTTTCTGTCCGCACTGGTTTTGAGATCATTGCACCCTCCACCCCCACCAGATACGGTCTGAACTCTTCTTCTGTTATTGATCTCACGATCCTTAATAACTTCCATTACACTTACGACATCACCTCCATCTTCGAACTTTCCTCAGATCATAATCCAGTTCTTCTCAATTTTAA
The DNA here is from genome assembly GCA_021605095.1 of Caerostris extrusa. Taxonomy (NCBI): domain Eukaryota; kingdom Metazoa; phylum Arthropoda; class Arachnida; order Araneae; family Araneidae; genus Caerostris; species Caerostris extrusa. The sequence goes on from BPLR01010164.1 coordinate 42,372, forward strand.
TGTTAATTACATCACACTCAATATCCCCCTAAAGTTTCCACCAACTGGAAAACCTTTACCAAACAGCTTTCTCAGATCACTTCCCTGTTTTCTTCAAATATTGATAGCAGCAATGATCTCGAAACCGCTGTGGATAATCTCACTACTAATATCATCACCGCCTACAATCTTGCTTCTAAACCTCTTCATAACAAAAGCACTTATTTCCTTCCCCCTCCAATCAAACGCCTAATCACGCAACGAAATAGAGCAAGAAAAATTGGCAAAAGTATCACGACCCTTTCTCCAAGCATCTCTACAGCAGAGCACAAGCTATTCTCCGAAAAGAAATCAAAATCTATAACGAATCTACTTGGGCAACTGAACTCGCCGCGCTTAATACGGAGGATTCCTCCCTTTGGATTACAGCTAAAAGATTCAAAAAGAAACGTTCTAGCATCCCCGCACTAACCTCTAACGACCTCTCACCCTCTACCGCCCTCACTGACTCTCACAAAGCCGAACTTCTTGCTGATAGCTACCAGGAACAATTCTCTGAAAACAACATCTCTGATACTAACACTGAAAACATGGTCTCCGACTCTCTCATGAACTTCTTTCTTCACCCTTATCCCACTATTTTTTACGCCACTTCCCCTTCTGATATCATCAACTACATTAAATCTACTAAAATTAAAAAGCTCCTGGTATAGACAATATTACTAACAAAATGCTCAAAAATCTCCCAACCTCCACTATCTTTTTGCTAACTCATATTATTAATGCGATTTTCCGCCTTGCTCACTTCCCTACTAAATGGAAAACTGCCCGCCTTCTCCCAATCCTAAAACCCGGCAAAGACCCCACTAACCCCACCAGCTATCGACCTATCTCTCTTCTTCCGACTCTCAGTAAACTCACTGAAAAAATCATCCTCAGCAAATATCTTGATTTTATTTATTCTAATAATATTATGTCTCCTCATCAATTCGGCTTTGCTAAGAACCTTTCAACCACCCATCAGCTTTTACGTGTCACTGAAATCATCGCACAAGGACTCGCCACCAAATCTGCCACTGGCACCATTTTCCTAGATATTGCTAAAGCCTTTGACAGGGTCTGGATTAATGAACTTATTCATAAACTCATTTACTATAACTTCCCGTCGCACCTTATTAACCTAATCTGCTCCTTTCTCTCTAATCGTAAATTTGTTGTCTGTGTCAAACATCATGATTCCTCCCTTAGACAAATGTCTGCTGGAATTCCCCAAAGGTTCTGTCCTTGCACCGCACTTATTCACTCTTTTTCATGAATGATATCCCTGTCTCTCCTGAAATCTCTCTCAGCCTTTACGCCGATGACACAGTCATTATTGCACAAAACAGAAATACTACTTACCTTGTTAAACAACTTCAAAGCCATATTAATCTTCTCGAAATCTGGCTTACTAATTGGAAAATTAAACTCAATGTTACTAAAACCGAAGCTGTTTTCTTTTCGTGTAAACATTATCCCACCCAAACTGTCTCTATCTACGGAGAGAATATCATCTGAACCAATAAGCTAAGTACCTTGGAATTATTTTGGATAAAACGCTAACTTACAATCAACACATGCTTCATCTTCGAGAAAATGCAATAGAGCTATTCGCATCTTTTACCCTTTAATCTGCAGAAAGTCTCATACTTCCATCCAAATAAAATTGCTGCTGTACAAAGTTTATCTTCGCCCACTCATAACCTATGCGAGTCCAGTCTGGGATTAGCCGCCAAATCTAACATCGCCATCCTTAGCCGCCTGCAAAATAAAACACTCCGTATGCTTATAAACGCACGCTGGTTCTTCCGCAACACCGATATTCATCGTTCTTTAAATTTGCAGGCTCTCCCTCAATTCATCTCTAAATTAGAGAATAACTTTTACACTAACATCCTAAACATGGATAACGAGCTGCTTAAACGACTCCCAGAATATGATATAAACAATCCGAAGAACTCCAAACGCCCGCGAACTTCACTGCTAATTAGCTGACATGTTTATTATCCCCGCACTCAAGATTTCGAGTTTTTTCATCCACAGAATGTTTTCTCCCAAAAGCGCTGACCTAGATTCATATGTTGACTTTTTTCCCAGTTCGCTCTCCGTTCTCTTAGTTTATTCTTAGTTTATTATATTCTTAGTTTATTTATAGTTTATTTATTTTACTTAGTTTTTACTTAGAATTAGAATTTAGAATTTATTGAATTTTTTTTTTCAATGTTTCCCTTTTTACTTTTCGCTTTTGTTTGTTAATAATTTTAATGACAATAAAAAATAAATAATAAATAAATAAAAATTAAAAATAATAAAAAAAAACCTCCTCTTTTATTTTTTTTCTATTTATTTAATTTTATTATTATTATTGTTTTATTTATTTTTTTTATTGGGCAAGCTCTGCATTTAGTCTTACCATTTTCTACTCAGCAATGTGTTCTTCATTCTTCAAAGGACTATTACCAGACCGGAGCTAACGACTGCTTCGCAGCCAAGGAGCTCCACGAAATACAAGTCGATACTCAAACGTGAACAGTAAGAAACAGAAAGTTAAAGAGCTGTATTTATTTAACTCAATATGGATGGAAGGAAACAGATTAATAAGTTACAGATTAATATATTTTTTTTTTATTTATCAATATATATATTTTTTTTACATTTTTACTGCCGAGTAAAGTACACGATCATATTTCTTTCTGCTATTTTCTTCGTAATGTTTAAATATTAACAAAAATCAGTTAAATATAAATGTTATGTAATGAGGGTGTGGAAATTGAATTTTCTAGCATAGTCCAATAGACTTATATTTCCATCGTATGAAGCTGGTTAATTAAAAACATTTATATTTAAAATAATTTCCTGCACTTTTAAAAATATTTTTTTATATTTGTTAAATTGTATTATAGATATTGAATACATGAACGTGAACTGAAACAAGTAATATAAAAAAAAAAAATTTAAGTCAATTCCTACTTTTTTTTTCACTATATTGCAGAAAGTCCTTTATAAATAATTTTCATTCATTTTTTTAAGTTTATCTGACGCCATCTATTGGTGGATATATGCAACTTACATCTGAAAAAAAACTAAAATTAATTAATTAAATTTAATTACTCAATTAATATTTGATAAAACTGTATTAACATCCAGTGTCATCCATTACAAGTTCAAAAAATGTATTTGAACTTCAGTGGATGAATAAAAAGTATTTTATGAACGATTGAAAATTTGATAGGGAGAGTGTGAGCAAATGAAAGAAATTGAAAAAAATGGTACATTCATCAACATTTCCACTTTTGAAATTTTTTATTATTTTTCATTTTATAATTTTAAAAAAAAAAAAAAGGCAAATTTTTTAAAAAAGGCATTTAATTATCTATTTTTCTTATTAACTCAAAGGGCATGAGAACACCGCTAAGTTTCAACATTTTTACAGTGAAGGAGCTACTGGCCGCTACGCGACCAAGGATCTCCGTATTAATCTACATTAAAGAATAATGGTACATAAATATGCTAAATAACTATTAATAAAATATTGGAGCAGATTTGAGGATAACATTTAATGTATTGAACATATTTCCATTCAATCATTTGTAACTTTGAATAAGTGAAAGGCAAAAAATTGGGTTTTAAACAATATTTTCCCATAAATTATTATTTTGTAACTTTAAATAACTTTTAAAATATTTATAAGCTTATGTAAGTATCTTAATGAATAGAAATTATACGAAAATATAATGGCACATTTTTTTTTTTTTTAAATTGATGCACAATACAATTTTTTTTAATTAAATTATTATAATTTTAGTAAATTAATATAGGGGAAAAAACAGGTGTTACTTTATTCTTACAAAAAAGTGAAGAAATTACTGCAAAATATATTTTTTTTTACTTCCAATGAGTAGTCAAAAAGTTACATAGAGCAATAGCTCTAAGAGCAATAGAATTATCAAGACCAAAGTTATTCATAAAACGGGGCAAAAAGCCGAGTCATTGCCTAATGAGTCCTAATATCTCGACTCCTCTGTAGGTCCACGAAGAGCCTCACATCGGAACAGATAGTCCCTGCCCATTACTTCTCGAGTGGGCAAATAGCATCGCTTGAAATGCTTATGCGGTGCAGATGGATGCCAAGGCAATGGTGTCCCGTAGACAGGTGAAAGACAGCCACTGCTTTGCGACTTGGTTTATTGGGAATAAGAGAAGGGCTTAACCTCCTCCAATAATTTTACGGATGTATAAGTCTGAAGATCCTGTAAGAAATTAAATGTAAATAAATGTTTTAAAAACATTTTAATCCTCCAATAAGAAATGGCTGTATTAGGATGTTGTAATAAGCTGGCACCTCTTTTTGCAAGGAAGTCCGCTTTTCCATTGCCCCAAGATAGTAATGGCCAGGCACCCACTGAAGAACTATTTTTTCCGTTTTAAAGGAGAATTCTCAACAATTCTTGATATTGTAGTGTGCGTCGTTTGTTTGTGCAGCTGGATCTGGGAGTGGCGGGTTGAGGTACAGTTTTAAGAATACACAGCTTTATTGACACGACGCAAATACAATAATTAATACACAACATATAACACATTTAAAGACATTCGATTAAAGATTAGTGGAAGTATTCCACATCTGGATAAGAATAAAGTTACTCAGGTACAAGCTGGATAGCGAAATATACTTTCTCCTCAAGATGAGAATTTGTAGGACAATTAATACGCGGGATTGTGTTAAATATTATTTCTCTTAGAATGATAGAATGCAAAGTAAATGCTTCTCAACAGAAGAGCGGGAATTGACCTGCTACACTGAGCTGAGCGGCAACCGGATCTGCTACCGACCATTTCTCCAGAACGCCGTAAAGCGGCGCTTTTGCAGTGCGTAGGAGGACGCGTTGAGCCATAATATTGCAAAATCTCATGTGTCAATGGATTATTGCAAATTATTAACAATTCTAACAATAATATTTTTATTTGTATGAATGCATAAATTTTACAGCTTTGAAAGTCACTTAGGTCATTGAAGTTTCAAGGCATGTTTCAAAACACATTTAGTACTTCTAAACAAAATTAAAATAGTTATTTTTCTGAAGTAAGTTTTAAAAAAAATGAATTAAATGTTTTACCTACAAATTTAACTGCTACGAGAAGAAAAAACATCCAAATATTTATCAAATGTACGATTTACGAACTGATAATAAAGTGGAAGTTATTTTTTCTTCAACATCTAGTAATTTAATCATTGAAACACATAATCAAATACCTATTGCGTTCACATTCGTGACGAGTAAATAGTCTTATTAATAATCATTTCTTTAAAAATATCTAACTAGACTTCTAGAATACTTTTCCTGACATATTTTATAAGAACAGTGGCATTTTTGCATTCATTATACAAAAATGTCACTACCAGAAAATTATTTAAGCCACTCTAAACTAACAAAAGGACAAAAAATTAAATACATAGGCAATTATTTTTAACAATTCAAAATAAAGTTACAGTAAAAAATAATACCTGTGTGAAAAAATATAATAATACTAAAATTATTTTATTACATTTTCTACAAGTTCAAGACATATAAGCATTTTCATCAAAATCTAAAAATCTTTCAAAATATTTCCTATCATATGACTTTTTAAGTATACTTGAGATATAAAAGAGGAGTGTGTATACCTGGTCAACTGTATTTTATTTATTTATTCCACTGTAAAAGGGCTATATTTGGGTATAGCAAAACCTGAAGTCGACATGAAATAAAATTATTTCATTTGAAGCAGTCAAAGTGAATAGACTTTGCGAGTAAGTAATCTCGAGGAATCTTTTGTGGTCTATAGGGAAGCTTTTGACATCATAATTTAGCTGCATTCTTCTATACGATTTGAACTTAAAAATTAACTAAAACTTCTAACGATTTTAACTTGCTAACTTTAACTCATAGCATAATTTTTCACATAATTGTGACATTCAAAATCGTTTTGAAAAATATTTTGTTAGTATTTTGCCATGGATATTAAAACATAATTCGATTAGTACGCTTTATTTCAAAGAGCAGGCGAGAATCACATGATATCTCTATTATTTTTTTTTCAGGCAGAAAATTACGTTTTCGGGTTATGTAGCACTGTGGATTATTGGCGTAAAATATGATATTTAAAAAAATATTGAAGAATTAAAATTTTTGTCCAGAATTGTAATTTTTATTTGCTTTATATAAGAATTTAAAAAATGTTAAACCCAATTCTCCTTTTTTTTAATTGTAAAATTGAATTTACAAATTACAAAAAATATGTTACGATATAGTATCCAACTGAAAAATTTATTATCACAGATTACACACTTTATTGCAAATTTATATAGATTTCTCTGTAATATATAAGATTAATAGACAATTACGTCGGTTAAAAATAATGTTTAACTTTTATTAACATGAGACGTAAGATGTTTCATTAATTTACCTTTATTCCTTGTTGGGGTTTTACGAATTACAACTACCTTCGAGTACATCCTCTTCAATAAATCACTCTTAAACAACGAGATTATAATTCTGAGAATTTTGTCTGTTCAGTTGCCTGTGCAGTAAAATGATCCTAAATGAATGATTTCTTCTTATTATTATTATTTGTAATATTAAATTTTCCAAAAACTTTTCTGGGAAATCTTAGGAATGAAAAAAAGCTTTTATTTGTAATTCATTAAACATTATATTTATTAAGGTTTTTTCTTATTATTTAATTTCTATTATAACTCTACAACATAAAGTAGAATTCCATAATTTTGACAATTTTTTATTAATTACAAACAAATTAAAACATAATAATTACTTGTAGACATCCATATTTCCACAAGTGGTTTTCGATATTTAATTAATCAGTAGAAATTAGTTTATTAAAAAAATTCTTGCAAAATACATTTAATTAGGTATTTCCTTTACATAAATAATTTAAATTGGATAAAAATTTGAAGAAACTAAAAATTAGAAAATGAAAAACACCCCTCAAAACTTAAGCGACTTTTGATGTGTTGGGATAAAAATCTATTTTCAACTTTTATCTACACAATTACTTAAAAAAATGTGTTTTGAAGTAAATTATATTCGATTAAATAGAAATAACGTGAAATAGAAATTGAACAATCTATTGAATATTTTATTTAAAGGAATTGAAATATTCAATTAAATAAATCAATTAAAATTAAGAATATTCTTTTTAAACACAATAATTTTTTTTTTCTATTTTTATTTTTAAATGTAAAGTAAATCTCCAAATCAATATTATTTTTGTACTTAGTGTTTTTGCTAAATATACATGTTTTATTACTTAATAAATTAATTGTCGCATTCCATATTTTTTGAAGAATAATCCTTTACTCCTACATTATTTCAGAATTAATCCTAACTAGAATATTTAAAGTATTTTCTGCGTTTATTTAAAAATATCTGCGTATTTTTCTTTGAAAAAAAAAAAAAAAAAAAAAAAAAAGGAAATAGAGCCATAGGTAATAACATCATTGCATATATATAAATAAATATATATATATAAAATTTCCTTTATATCTATGCTGTTTATTAATTGCTTCATTAAGAAAAAATTATGCATATTTTCTTATACACTTCTAAATCAGAACATTTTTGAACATTTTTATGCACATTGTATAAAGTTTTTTTTTTTTAAAAAAGGTACCATATTACAAAAAAAAAAAAAACAAAAAAAAAAAAAAAAACCCAATATGATTAAGCTCAAATAATGCTATAAATTCACAGTTTATTTGTAGAAAAATTTAAATAGAATATACTTGTTATCAAAAGTTTCGTAAAGGAACATCGTTTTTAACAAAGTTTGTTGATAAACACAATCAAACTCTTATTGTAGTTTTTAATACGGAGATCCTGGCTGCACGTGCGGCGGCCACTAGCTCCTTCATTGTAAAAATGTTGAAACGTAGCGGTGGTCTCATGTCCTTTGAGTTAATAAGAAAAATAGATAGTTAAATGCCTTTTTTTTTAAAAAAAGAAATATTTATTTAATAAAAATTATAAAATGAAAAGTAACAAAAATTTCAAAAGTGTAGATTTTATGAAATCAATTGCATGCAATAAAAAAAAAAAAAATAAAACAGAATGAGCAAAAGGTCAAATAGGAGAAAAATAGCTTAGTAGAAGAGCAAACTTTTTTCATCCAGGCAGTTGTAAGGAATTAATTTAAAGTATTTAGAAACAGCGAGGTCTTTCGCTATGTTTGCAGGCAGAAATATCATAATCGTGCAAATTTTGTAGGATATTTAAAACAGGGTTATTGATGCTTCGCTTATCGTTATAGAATTTAGTAGAAATTTTTTGTGAACAAATTGTATTAAACTTGGAATCGAGAGAGCCTGCCTAATATCGTCATTACGAGCATTTAACCATTTGACCATTTTGCCCCCTTACACAATCAAACTGAAGTATCAAGTAGAGATTAATATTCTAAGTGTAATGATATTTATACATTGAGCCTATTAGGACCCAAATAAAGGCTTTTATGCCAATTCCTTCAGCTCATAACTAGCAATCAATGGCTAAGGATTTACGTCTGGAAACGTGAACCAATAAGACAAGTCGCTGGAAACTAAAGATCTATTCGGATGTTCTTTGCCCAAAGCATCATGGGTATAATTTAATTTTCTGTCGTTAACGCTACTAAAAATTTTATCTTTTAAAATTGAAAACATAATTAAAAAAATTACAGTACCATTATTTGTATCATAAATAAAAAAAAACAATAAGAAAATTAAAATTAAATTTGTAATTAAATTTGTACCATAAATTTGTACCCCAAATTTGTATTTTAAATTTGTACCATTTTTACATAAAAAAAAAATGCACCAATGTTTAAACATTATTTAATTTATGTATTTTAAACAATGTTCAGAACAATAAGGAAAATCACAATATTTCCATATATGTTGCTCAATCTCGTTAAAAAAAAAAAAAAAAAAAATCAGACACACCTACAGAATTTCTATTGTACGCTGTGACTGTACCCCTAAATAAATGATCATAATAATATTGACATTTTTTTGGGCATTTTAATAGGAGAAATACGTCAAGTTAGGAGAAGTACGATTCAAATGGTTTTTAAAAAATCTTAATGATTATCAAAAAAATTGTAAGTTTATCTTTTAATTTAATTTTTTATCCTTGAATTAGGTTTACTTATCCTTATACTATCAAATCTTTTTCTTCCTTGTTTTATTAAGGTATTGATCGGTTTGACGTAATTTATTGTTTACTTAATAAAAATAATTACAGCATTTTATATAGCCCTCCCAAATTTTAATGATTATTCTTATGTTTTTTTTGTAACTAACTTTTTTGGGAAATAAAAACAAAAAAAAAAAAAATATGATAGAAAAAGATTTTTCGATTAAAAATTCATACCATCATCGCAGTTTCATGAGGGTAGAAAAATTTTTTTTTTTTTTTTAAGTGCATTGAACTATCTATATATTTTTTGAGGTAGTTGATGTGTCTGCAAATTTTCTTTTCATTTAAAATGTCTTAATATATATTTGTGTTTATTATTCCATTTAGTTTGTTAAGATCAATTTTTATGTTAAACAATATTTGAATTAATTATAGTTTGTTCACTTTCTGTTTAATCTCTTTGTTGGTTTTAGTTATATAATTTTTTTAAAATATTTATTGCATAATTTAAGTTTTTATTCATTTGTAAAAAATTAATCTGCCATTCTAGTTTTATAATTAGTATATAAAATTTCAATTTAACAACATAATAATAGTGGATCAATTGAAAAAAAATTGTAAGTTTATAACAGAAAATAAAATGTTCTAAGAATAAAATATGAGCTGTAACAACTTAATAATAACAAATTATATCTTTATTGATATTGATGAAATGATTTTTATTTATTTTTTGACTAAAACCATCTATATTTCTTAAACTGAATTTGTACGTAACCAGTATGAGAGCATATGTTTTCTTGTTAAAATTGTTTGGTTATTTTTTTTCATATTACCCCAGTATTTTTATTTCTCATATATTTCACAATTTTTTTATTCTGTCAAATAATATTTGGAATATTTAAACTTACTCAATAATTTTTAATAGATATCCTTATTTTTTATTTTTATAAATTAATTATAATTTTTCTGAAATTTATTGTATATATATTTTTATTGTATTTATTTACTCGTATGTCATTAGAAAGTATTAAATGTCAATAATAGCATACTGAATTTACATATATATTTCTTAATTATAATGTTTGTTTCCATCTGATTCAATTAGATGTTCAGCTTATTATTAATTATAATCAATTCTTTTAATTTTGCATTTTTTTTCATATATCATACTTTTTTTAAGCAATTCATTATAATTCTTCAAAGTATTTTACATATACAAATCATAATTTTTAAATCAATTGTTAATTATAAAAAAAGTTATCATCAAAAATTGTTAATTATACATTTCATAATTGTTAAATTGGCAAAGTTAAATTAGTTATGTACTATGAAACATGGTTTGAATGAATTGTTAATTATACATTTCATAATCATTAAATTTGCAAAGCTAAATTAATTATTAAGTATGATTAAAGATATCACTAAAGCAGCAAACAATAATTTATTTAAATTATGTTTTTGGTATAGCAGAGTATTACTTTTCAATTTAGTAACTTTTCAATTTAATAATTTTTATTTAATAAAAATTAATATTTTTATTGCTATATTGATTACATGTTTTTACTGTAAAATCTAGTTATTTTTAAATAGTTAATTTTTTTAGTTATTTTTTAAATTTAATGATTGCCCCCTAGAATAAATAAGTAAATAAATTATTTTTATTTAGAAATGTATTTTTAATAAAATTTTACCTTTTGCTCTAAATATTTAATAATCTGTTTTCTTCTTCATTGATGTTTAATCTAAATTTATTTATTAAAATATCTTAACTATATTATAGAAATTGAATTTTGTTATTTAGAAATAAATTAAATAAACCAAATATTACAGATATATAATGAAATTGAGTGTGTGTTACATGGCTCTTTCAAATTATTCAAAATACTACTTTATGTTGAAAGAACCACACATGGTTTGTTATGAAGTAGGGTTTATTATATTGTCAATAGGGTTTGTATTAAGTTTTCAATTGTTATATCACTGATTCGGGGAAAGGTAAACATCCATTTTAAAAGCGAAAGTGAAAAAGAATCTATTACTTGTAGGATGCAAGTAAAATATATTCAGTGCAAAGCAGTTTTAAAAGAAAAAAGTTAAATAATTATTGTGGTTTTTCCCATCTAATTTTCTTTTGATATTGCATGATTTAAAAATTTTGTTTATTAACAATTTAAATCATTTTTATTGTAATTGAGACTCATCTAAAATGACTTTTCTATACTATTCGACCATTTGTTTGAATCCTTTCAATTCAGCCATTTCCAATTTTTTACAGAATCAGGGTTTGAATCATATTAAAAATTTTTACCAAATCCATACATATGCACTGGTGATAGTTGTTTTATGAAGCTTTTTATGCTAATTTTTATGATAGTTGTTTTTATGAAGCAATTTTAAGAACTGCATTTGCTGCTAAATCTTCTTAACATGTTGCATATGAACTTGTGCTGGTCTCATTTAGTGAAAAATCTACGTTCTATGTTTGCAGCAAAGTTACAGGCATAAGGTTATGTGTTATGGGTAATGAGAACTCCTACAAATTTATTGAAAATGAAAGGAAGGGAAAAAAAAAAAGGAAGTATTTTGTACACATTTATCTTGATTTTTTGAAAGCTTTTTCATTCATATATTTCTCTTCACCTTTAGATAATTGGTGCTACATGAGACTTTCATGATATTTCCAAGTTTTTAAATAGGATATTAAATTGAAAGAGGGCACTACTGTTTGACTCCTATATCTCGATGTAAGGTAGTTTTTTAACTTTTTTGCATGTGGCTACAATAAATTAATTGTATACAAGCAAAAAGTCCATAATTCGGATGATTTGACACAGTGTAGAAATTAATTTAGCAACATATGAAATGCTGAACTTGTGGTCCTGACACAATGATTTTAAAAAATGCACATAAACTAGAGGAGCTGCCCTTTCAAGGCAACTTAAATTTAAAACTAATCATATTATTCTCTTAGTGGAGTGTAAGCCTTTATTTTTAGATACCTTTACATTGGGTTTCCAGTATGTGTTAATGTGTGCATAATAACACTTTTTTTGCTCTTCCTGATTTCCCTTAATGCAATTTACAGATTCTTTTATTATACTGACACTATTAACTTGTGTCTTCGTGTTTTTTCATAATAGCCACTTTACATCTTGGTAATTAATTACTCATTTAACATTTCTGTTTATATATTCACTATTATTTATTTGATGTTTGGTATATTACCATAGGACTTTTCTCTAAATCAAAATATCTATTATCCTCTAGTTGATGAGGCTCAAAAATTAACAAGCAAAGAACAATAGCATAGCATACTGAAAAATACATTGGGTGTGATGCATGTTACATTTGAACTCTATTTATCCCTGGTGTTGGCACATTGTTTTCCTGTTCATAAAATTATTTGTTAAAGTTAAAAATTAGGCGTGAAGAAATTTGTAATATTTATTTATTTTAATAACCATCATAACTTTTTAAAGTAAAAATTTTTATAGTTTCAATTCTTTTCATATATTAAGTTTAATTATGCATTTGTTTAAAATTTTATCTGATAATATTATTCTTATGTATCAAATTATGCTTGTTATTCTGCTAATTTTTAGATTCATCAGGAATAAATAAAAAATAATTTAATTAAATAATTATTGACATAAATTGTTGCACAAAGTTGTTTTTTTAAATTTTATTTTTTATCTTGTTCAAAAATGATTTTTTTGTTAAGTTACTTTTAAAAGTTTTTTTCTGCAGTGAAATGGTAATATCTAAATTAGTAAATAAAAATATTTGAAAGAGAAAACAATTAAAATTGTAAAAAGAAGATGTTTCAATTTAATTTTCTTTAAATTTACAAAATGTATTTCAATGCTTATGTATTATTTAATCTTCTTTTATCTTATTAGCTGATATGACAGAAATTTAAAAAAAAAAAAAATTGTAGTACTCTAAAAATGAAAATATTAAATAATAATACATAAATGAAATGGTGTTGCTATATATTTATAGTATGAATTTTTGTAATAAAAGGTTTGATGTAAGTTAATTTAAATTAGTGACAATAAATTAGAATTTTATTATTATTATTTACTTTTAGTTTATTTGCAAATCTAACTTTTCTAGAAGTTAAATTTCCTTTTAATGCTTTATTTATTTATTTCATATTATTATAAAATAATAAAAAAGCATTACTAAAATAAATTAAACTAAAATCATTAATAAGAGTGTATTATTAATTTTAAGAAGTAGTTGAAAATAATCTCTGTAGTTTAAAGTGTTCTTATCTTTAAAGTGAAATGCCAGGAATAAAGTCTTATCTAAGAAAAATTGAACCAATTTGTATAAAATTTCTGAAAAGTCTTTTAATGTAAAAGTTTACTAGAAAATCATTGCAGGAAAACAACAACCTACCAATATTTTTGTAAATAAAAGCTGATGGCATTTAGAACATTATCTCTAAAAAATTGAGTCATAATTGTTAATTTAGTAATATTAGTTGCATTAAGTCTTTTCTATAAATCATACATCATTAAATCTTTATTTTTTTATTAATTCACACACACATGCACAAATAAATAAAAAAAGTTTTTGCTCAAGTAATTAAAACTTTACTATGCTATGTATATTAATTAAGCAAAATAAAATTTAGAAAAATAAAACACCAAATTATTAATAAAACTATTATAAATAAAAGCTCTATTTATTCATTGATTAATATAATATTAGGCTTATTATATTCAAAATATAAGATAATATTTTTAATCTCTAAAAATCGGATGCATTATAAATGTAATAGAAAACTAAGAAATGCACAAGTTGCTTAAAATAACTACTTTTTTAAAATTATGATCAGTGTTTTTATTTATAAAAAATTCTAATTTCCGGTTAGGTATGCCTGTTATAATAATTTTATAGTTTTCTTTTTAATTAATTTCAGTTAAAAATTAAAGTATTTTATTTGTTATATATAAGATAGGGTGTAATAGCTTAAAATTTGTAATAATTTTACACTTTTTCTTGATCCATATATAAAAATTGTGTGTTAAGTATATTTGATTAAGTTTATACCTTTTATTATATTTTTCAAAGATTATAGATTACATTGTTTAAAGAGAGTTTTTACGTTTTATTTAAATTGTTAAATAAAATGTAAAAAAAAAAAAAAAAAATAATAATAATAATAATAAAGCATTGTACTTTAAATAATACAAGTGCATGCTTTGTTTTTTAATTATGAGTTTAAAAATTTTAAGAAATAATTTTATGTAAAGTATTTTTAAAATATTTTTGCTTAATTAATTTTAATTGTTTGTTTGTTGTTACTTATTTTGTGTACTATGTTGTTAAAAATAATCCCTGAATTTTTATGGTTTGTTCATATAAAATTATTAATATTCTCTTCTGTCTATAAATGTGAAAGAAATTACATACATCTAATTTAAATAGTTTGAAAGAATAATTAGTTCTCCTCTTGAAACTATGCACAAGAACTTGTGAACGAGAGTACAGTAATGCAGGCTTTCTAATCTTCACAGTCTAGATGCCAAGTATTGATTTTTTGGGGTGAGTGGGCATTGCAAGGTGATTCTACTATTGGTTGGGAGAGCTATGTTTGTGTGTGGGGAAAGCTTCTGTGACGCAGAAAGTCTTGTTCCCCAAATTACAGAAGCAGACATATTGAATCCTTTCTCAATAGGGTTAAACTTGGATATCTGATGCCTTCCCTAAATGTTGCCCAATTCATTCAGCATGACATTTATTTAGAAATGTGTGTGATACTACTCTGTGAACTTTGTGAAACTTCAAAAATGGCTACTTAAAAATCAATATTTTTATTTGAAGGAGCTTCCTCATTCAGTGATTATTATTAAATATTTTTGGATAACAAGATTTATATAGTAAGATGTTTAATATTGTATTAAATGTTATTTATAATTGTTTGTTTCAGTTTGAAGTATCATATTTATAAGAAAAGTTGTTAAATATTCATTTATTTTGTTTTAGATTCACGTAAATATGTTTAGTAGTTTTTCTTGTAAATATGTTTGTATCTGCTGCTTTTTAAATGTTAGATACTCTTTGCTTGATATAACAAGTAACAAATATATATATATTATATAACAAGTATATATATTAAGGGTTACTTGTTGTTATTAGTTATCTTCCTTAATTTTTAATAAATAAATGTATCTATTTAATAATGTTTGAATATATGTATTATACATATTTATATTAATTTATAAAACTAACTTATAAAATTAATTTTATTTTTAGCCTATAAATTCATTTCATAATTTTTTATGTTTTTAAATAGTTGAAAACTTCTTATAAATGTTAAAGGGCATTTGTAGGTTTTTTTTTAGAGTCAAAAACAAACAAAAATTTAATATTAAATTTTTTTAAATATTTATGTGCTGTTTTAAAGTAATTAATTTTAATTGCTATTTGTTGTTGTTACAGAATTTAAATCACATACATTGCAAATCTTTATAAACATGACTTCAGTTAAAGTTGCTGTAAGGGTGCGCCCTTTCAATAATAGGGAGATTCACAAAGATTGTAAATGTATTATATCTATGGGTGGAAAAACTACAAGTGAGTATATTTAATAATTATATCATATTTTTATTTATGTGTTATCATAATTGAATAATTACTATGATTTTTTCCTAGCTATTGCGAATCCCAAAAGTCCTCCTAATTCAAAAGAATCGATTAAAAGTTTTAATTATGACTACTCCTACTTATCAATAGATGTAAGTATATTATATTCTTCAATGCTTAGTAACCATATGTAAATTTATTGATCAACAAATTACTGAAAAGTTTCCTTTGTTTTGAAGTTAATCTGATAATAAATAACGAAATTTTCATTTTGTTTCTTTGTAGAGTTTATTATTGCTATGCTGCTTACATTTTTATATTTAATGACTTGGCGTAAAAACTAAATTTAAATTTTATAGTTATTTTTACTTTACCCCTCAAATTACATAATATTGCAACTTATATAAAATTATAAGCTACTCCTATTAACATGAATGTTGGGAAATTACTGTACATCCGATATAAATTCAGCACTGACTCACAAGGTCAGTTTAATGAAGTACTTGGGTGTGTCTTGTTTGTCTTTTAGTATATGTGTGTATGTATATATCATGTATGTATTATTTTCATTATACTTATATTTATAATTACATGATATTTATTTGTTGTGCATTTTAGCCTACTGATGCAGCATTTGCATCTCAAGAGACAGTTTATAAAGATATTGGAGAAGAAATGCTTCTTCATGCTTTTGAAGGTATATAACTGTTTGGTTATTTTTAAATATTTTTCGATTTATTTCACAGGGGTTGTTTACTTTTGTTTAATTTAAATTAAAGGTCAATTAAAATTTGACCAATATAATTTTGTAATACTTGTCATGTAATGAAAATTGCTATTTATTTATAGATACAATGTATGCATATTTGCATATGGTCAGACAGGAGCTGGTAAAAGTTACACTATGATGGGAAAACAGGAAGAAGGGCAAGAAGGAATCATTCCTCACATATGTAAAGATCTTTTTCGTAAAATTAAAAATACTCAAAATGATGACACGCTTTTTTCTGTTGAGGTATAATCTTTAGCATTTTTTAATAAAATATGTGATATATATATATATAAAATATCTGTGATAAATTAGAATTTCTTCCCTTTAAATTACAGTTATATATGTTTGAAATATTGACTGAATTCATTTTTAATTTATGATTGTATCAATATAATAGGTGTGTGATCATATTTTGAAGTAATTGTTGTTTAATAGGTAAGCTATATGGAGATTTATTGTGAAAGAGTTAGAGATCTTTTGAATCCAAAAAATAAAAACAATCTGAGAGTCAGAGAACATCCTTTATTAGGCCCTTATGTGGAAGATTTATCTAAACTTGCAGTTACTTCATATCAGGATATACACGATTTAATGGATGAAGGAAACAAAGCTAGGTAAGATTTTTTTTTATTTGTATTGTTATTTTAAATTCAATAATAGATTCACCTATTTATTCTTTTTGATCTAAAATGGTTTGAATTGATGAAAATTTGATTACTTTTTTCCCATTTATTTTCAACTTAGTTCTTAAATTTTAGGACTGTGGCAGCTACTAACATGAATGAGACAAGTAGTAGATCTCATGCTGTTTTCACCATCATTTTTACTCAAAAGAAACATGATAAAGCTAGTGGTCTCACTGCTGAAAAGGTAATGTGAATTTTTAATTTTAGTTATTAATTATTTATACTATGTACTATATTTGAAAGTTGTCTGTCTTTTTGTTTGACTTCAATACATATAATCAATTCTTTTCTCACTATATTTAATTGTTAAAATATTAATTTGCAAATATTCATGCAATGTATGATTTACTATCATTTTTTAATTAAATTTTTACATTTTCAGTTGAGTAAAATTAGTCTGGTAGATTTAGCTGGTAGTGAAAGAGCTGATTCCACAGGAGCTCAAGGAACTCGCTTGAAAGAAGGGGCAAATATAAACAAGTCCCTAACTACATTAGGAAAAGTTATTTCTGCTTTAGCTGAAATTGTAAGTTTGTAATATATCCTCCTTATATTACATTCTACTGTGGCAATTATTTTTTTTATTTCTACTTTTTTTTTTTTTTTTTAATATGTTAATAGTTAAATATATAAGTTTACCTTGAAAATCATAGTTCTAAAAATTAAAAAAAAAGAATGAAATCAACTTTATTCAAATTATTAAAATATTTGTATTATTTGAATTGATATTATCAATTTATAAATTAATAATTTCCTGCATTATGTTAATCTTTTCTTCTTTTTCTTTTTATCACTTCTGTGAAGGCTGTGAGTATACTGTTTTGTAATATTTTTTTCACTGCATCATGTTTCATAATTTATTACATAATATTTTTAGATGTAGTACCTATATTTAATTGTATATTAAATATTAATTTTTTTTTTTTTTTGCATAGGCAACCAAAAAAGAAAAAGAAAGCTGATTTTATACCTTATCGAGATTCTGCTTTGACATGGCTATTAAGAGAAAATTTAGGTATAAAATAATGTAAATCAATATAAAAAAAGAAAATTTATGTTTTATTTCTTGTTAACTAAATTTAAAATTTAAATTAATTTTTAATTAGGTGGAAATTCAAAAACTGCAATGATTGCTGCTATTAGCCCTGCAGATATAAATTACGATGAAACTTTAAGCACTTTGAGGTTAGACGTTTTTTTTTTTTTTTTTTTTTATTTATACTTGTCATATTTTATATAACATTTATTTAATGATTTTTTTGTTTTATTTCTTAAATCTAATGCATTCTAATATCTAAATTTAGGATGTTATAATTTTACTTTTAAGCCTGATTTAATACTTAATTTTTTCACGATTTTGAAGCTAAAAACTGATTTTGTGCTATATAATTATAAACATTAAATACAGATACCAATACCATTAATCTATAATTTAGTTTATACATAAGTAAAATAAAGGTTAGGGAAGTAAAAGTAAAATTATAACATTTCATATGTATGTATAAAACATATATATTATGTATTGCAGTGTAACTTGGTAATGTTGGGTTAATATGTTACTAATGCAACATGCACTTAAGGAATGTTTTGGAAATTTCTGTTATCTGTTTCTTATTTCTATTCCTTATATTATGTTTTAATATATATAAAGTCAAATATCTCGGATGGAAAAATAGGCATTTTTAGATAATGTTGAGTATGAGCTTCAATCAAAGATTTGTTTTCACCTTATTCATTATTAAATTGATTGTTAAAAAAATTAAATTTTATATTTCAATTAAAATAATATGTTCATTAAACCTATATGTATGTATTATTTGACTAATGTTTAGGTATGCAGATAGAGCAAAACAGATTGTTTGCAAAGCTGTTGTTAATGAAGATGCAAATGCTAAACTTATACGAGAATTGAAAGATGAAATTGAAAGACTTAAAGCTATGCTTCGTGCTGGAGGAATTGATGCAGATGGTAAGCATTTTTTTTTTTTTCTCTCATCCTCTTTTAGACTTACAAATTAATGTTTCAGCATTCAATTTTACTTTTGCTGTTATTATAGAATTAAACAAATCTGACTGTTTAACCCATTCTGTTGTTATAAAAAAAATTCAGAATTGGACTGATCTTTTCTTAATTAGAATTCATTCTATCTAAAGATTTTTCTTGCAAAAAGTTTTTCATCTAAATTGTCAGGTAATGCTGACCAGTTCTCAGCTATCCAAATTACAGAGTGGGTTATCCTAGAAAATATCTGTTGACCTTTATTATTTATATGAAATTCAGTTAGATGCAAGTGATTCGTTTGTACATGATTTGTTGGAGTTTTACTCTTGCTAATAACAATAATCAAACTTCTTTTGATTCTTTTGCTTCTGAAGCTGTCGAAGGATTTGATAATTCTGGTAAAGCCTGTAAGTTTGAGATTGCTGTATAACAGCTATTTAAGTATTTACATGTATGGCTTTACTAGTCGCTGTCTAGTCAATTGCTTTAATAGTAAATAGAATTAATAAAACATGCCATCTTTTTTGCCGAAAATTTTTGCACTGCCATATACTAACATAATTAAAAATTCAAAAAAATTCTATTATCTTCATTTTTATCATGTTTTAAACACATATATTAATTTTATCATCTTAATTTTTAATTAAAGTGTATTAAAATTATACTGTATTATTTTATCTTTCTTGAAAACATTAACTATTTTGTAAATGTATTTTTATTTATATATATATATATATTTTTATTCAAGAATAGAATTATAAACATTTTAAGTATTTTGGCTTAAAATAATTTTTCTATTTGGATTTTATATCAATATAGTGCATGAAAATGAGCTTATGACTTGACTTGATTTTTAATTTTGAGTTTTATGCTCGCTAATGCTGGAAAATGAACTTAAATTCTTAGTGCAGAAAGAATATTTATTAAATTTATTCCTGAGCTATTTTGTGACTATTTATTTATAAACTTGATTTTGAAGTTATTATTTTCCATTTCAGATGAAAACAACAAAAATGCTTTAAATAAGAAGAAACAAAGAACAGTATCTGCAAGTGGTGAAGATGTTATTGAGCAGTTACAAGAGTCAGAAAAACTTATTGCTGAATTGAATGAAACATGGGAAGAAAAACTAAAAAAAACAGAAGCGATACGATTACAAAGGTAATGCTAGAAGATTGCTAGGAGACAGATTTCAATCATTGATTAAAAATATATTTAATATGAATTATAATTCTGATTTCACCCATTGATTTTAAGAGCGTAGGGACCAGATTAAAATATTATTAACAAAAATTATCCTTGTAGAGAAGCAGTATTTGCAGAAATGGGTGTTGCACTTCGGGAAGATGGAGACACTGTGGGTGTTTTTTCTCCTAAAAAAGTATGTTTAGCATTGCTCATTTAAATTTATTTTTAATTTTCTTAGATGTATTGTAAAAATTAAAGATGTTTTAATATGTTTTATTACTAATCTAAAAGTCTCGATTAAAAAAGAATCTTATACGTAATCATATTTATATATAGTTTAATTTTTTATTGTTCTTTGAAGTTATAGAGACAGCTAATATCTTATTAAATGTTTAAATAATTATTTTATTATCCTTAATAGTGTTCAGTTAACTTTAATGTTATTAATATTTGCAAATATTAAGGATTTCATATGTATGTTCTCATTCATGTGTTCATGTTCATGTTTGTTTTCATTTTTTTATGTTGTTTTCGTGTTCATGCTATAAGAATATGGATTTGAAAATTTCATTAAATTTGTGTTTGTTGTACTATTGTTTTCTCATAATATTTTCTAGTATATTATTTTTTTCCTTTGGATGAACTAATTTTTAAATAATGGTATAAGATGAGAGCTAATTATTATCTAATATATATTTTTAGTTAATCATATAGCATATAGGTATGTTTAAATCTTATGTGATAATTAAATTTTTCTTTTGTTTGTACTTTAATTTTAAATCTTTTAATCTGCCGTGAAATAATGAATTATACAACAGCACTGCATAGTTCTTAAATTACATCATATTCCATTAACAAATTCTTTTATTTATTTTTAGACTCCTCATCTAGTTAATCTGAATGAAGATCCTTTAATGTCCGAATGCTTAATTTATTATATTAAAGATGGTATTACAAGGTATGTATTCAATGTTATATTATTCAGTTTTAATTTCAAATTTACATTTTTATCACTAGCATAGAAATGTTCTTGTTAAAGGATTGTATTGTGGATAATAATTTAATATTGTTATTGAAATACATTTTTAAATGCCTGAAGTCCTAATTATTTATACTACATTTTATATAAAAAATGCATGTTTTCAGGTCTTATGAAATAATGTATTATTAAAAATTATGGTGGTAAGAACTTACAGAGTTTATTAGAATCTGATTTCTATTTTTCATTGTTTTCTGCTGTATTAGGAATTTTGAGTATATTTCATTTATATTCATGTTCATTCATCATTTATATTCATGTAGTTGTTACCTGAAAAATGTATTTTAAACGGATGATATTATTGGAGTTGATACTAAAAATAAATTTGCCATGTAAATCATGGATTAATATCAAGAGTACCATTTATAAGTTTTATGACTTATATAATGAAATAATTTTTTTTTTTTTCTCTATATAGAGTTGGACGACCTGATGCCAATGTACCTCAAGATATCAAACTTACAGGCTCTCATATTTTGAATGAACATTGTCTGTTTGAAAACTTTGGAGGTATTTCAAATAAAATATATTTTAATTCTTTTTTATATTATATATCTATATCTATCTATCTACCTATCTATATGTTTAAATATAGACTGAGAGGGGGAAAAAACTACAGAAAAAATGCAATAAATGATTAAATAGTGTAAAGAACTTTTCTAAAACTCAGTTTATATAATAAAACCAAGAAAATGGTATTCTATAAGCAAAAACTTTTATATGCTCCCTAGTTTTAGTTGCATCAAAAGATAAGCTAAAAAGAAAAAAAATTAAAAATTAGAGTTAATCAATATATAATATATATATATATATATATATATCAGTTCATTTAATAAATCATTGAATATTGATTACTTTTTCTGTAATTTTGGTACTTGGCGTTACTAACGGTACCTTGGCGACAGACTTGGAGGTTTTTAAGTGTCGCCAATCTAACAGCTACTAAGGTTATATATAGATTAGATAGAATAGATTGGTGCCACTTAAAAACCGCCAAATCTGTAGCTGCGGTTGGCGCGTGTGCTCTTTATTGGCGCAACTGTCGCCAAGGTACCGTTAATACTTAAGTACCGTAATTTTTAAAAATTGTAGTATAAAATAATTGAATCATTATTAAATTTTTATTACAAATTAATTTTACAAATTTTTTTTCAAAAAAGAATATCAATAATATTTCTTAAAAATTATCCATTTTGATATTTGGTTTTTTTTTCCATTTGAAAACAAAATAATAATAAAATTACCATTGTTATTTCTTTTTATTTTTTAATCTCTAGTGAACAGAAAATTACTGGTAATTAATTATCACTGAAACCTTTATCACCTTTTAAACTGAATTACCACCTTTTTAAAAATGATAATTATCTGATTTAAATTTTGTTTATGGTACGTATAAATTTATTTAATTTTAAAATTGCCTTTTTTGTTCCTAAAGGAAGTGTTACACTAAAATCCTGTTTGAATGCTATGTGTTATGTAAATGGAAGAGAAGTGCTTGATGAAGCTGTATTACGAACTGGTTCCAGAGTCATTCTTGGAAAATACCATGTATTCAGATTTCAAAATCCAGAACAAGGTAAGAAACTGTGGAATAATAAAATAATTTCTAGTATCAATATTAAATAATAAAATTCTTTAAAACTATTATTTAAAACTTTATTTTTAGCTCGGGAATGCAGGAAATCGTTCATTGAAACCTCAAACAACAGTAAGTTTTGTTTTCTGTAATGCATATTTTTAGAATTAATATATGGAATTTCATAATGATTGTCTCTCAGTGTTATTTTGGCCCAAATTTTAACTTTTATTTTAACTTAGGTATTTTACCTAAGGATTCTATTTTGAACTATACAGGTGCAGATCCTGTAGATTGGACTTTGCACAATTAGAGTTGCTGGAGAAACAAGGCATAGATCTAAAAATAGAAATGGAGAAAAAAAGTAAGTATGCTACGTGTTATTTTGTCAAAATTAAAAAAAAATCAAGATAATTATAATGTTAAAAAATTAATAATTATTTATTTTTGGATTAATAACATTTAAGTTAATGACTTAAATTCACTTGAATACCTTAATTTTAAATATTCTAATCTGTACATGTTGAAATATATTGAATAAAATTAAAAAATTGATAAACACATTTCAATTTATTTATTTTATTATTGTCTGTCATAATTACTATTATTTTTGTAGTAAAAACT
Source organism: Caerostris extrusa (assembly GCA_021605095.1). Taxonomy (NCBI): domain Eukaryota; kingdom Metazoa; phylum Arthropoda; class Arachnida; order Araneae; family Araneidae; genus Caerostris; species Caerostris extrusa. The sequence goes on from BPLR01010164.1 coordinate 66,044, forward strand.
ATTTTTGTTTATAGATTGGTAGCCCTTGAAGAACAATATAAAAAATCAAAAGAAGAAGCAGATCAGTTGTTTCAACAAGAAAAAAAGGTATTATTATGTTTCTTTGAAGAATTATAAATTCATAATATGTAATTGTGTTTATAAATGTTAATAAATAAAAATCAATATTTTTATTTATATAATAAAGTAAATTGTAAAATTATTTATTATTATTATTTATGGAACTTTAAAACAGAAAATTACATTATTTATTTATTAAGCTTTTTAATAACACTTTGGAGATTTTTTTATTCATGTAATATTAATATAAAATAATTTTGGGCAATTTGAAAATTTATATTTATCTTGTTTAATTTATTATAGATATTTGAAGCAAAAATTGAAAGTCTTCAGAGGCAAGTTGAAGAACAATCATTAATGTCTAGTATGTACAGCTCATGTTGTATAAATGAACTTGAAACCACTATTGATGAAGATGATGATCTCAGTAAGCAAAATTTGTAAATCTATATTTATGTCATTATTATTAAAAATACAATTTAGTTAAAATTACATTGTTAAAATTTTTCTAAATGTCTTTTTGTAAAATAATATAAAAAGTTATTTTTGTCCAACATTTTTTAATCTGAAAGCTCTTTGTTTAAGAAGAGAAATATTATCAATTTGTATTATTTATTAATTTTCTTTTTTTCCATAGTTGAACCTGCTTGGTCTGAACATCAATACCAGCTTGCTGAATGGGCATTTCAAAAATGGAAATTTCATCAGTTTACTTCCCTTCGAGATGATTTATGGGGAAATGCTATCTTTTAAAAGAAGCAAATGCTATTAGTGTGGAGTTGAAAAAGAAAGTTAGTAATAATGTTTTTAATTTTTAAAACAAATTCGTTTCATTCATTTTTAAAGAAACATTGAATCGTATTAAATTGCTCATGTTTTTAAATATATTTTATTTTAACCTGTCTAATGTATTTTTAAATTTGGGTTTAATCTTCTTAGAAAAAATTAATGCATTATTTTACTTTTCTTTTCAGGTTCAGTTTCAATTCGTTCTCTTAACTGATACGTTATATTCACCATTACTACCTGATATGCTTAATCATGATGATATAGAAGAAAGCATGGAAAGACCCTATCCTCGCACAATTGTGGCAGTTGAAGTTCAGGACACCAAGAATGGTGCCACTCATTACTGGACTTTAAGCAAACTTAGGTAATTTATTTGTTGCAAATTTTTTTTTTTAATTCTCAACATTCTGGCAAAATTATTTACTTCCTCTTTTGAGTTAATGAAAGGCTTCTATCAATAAAGGTATAGGTTGAAGAAAAATTAGAGTAATTTAAACAATTATTTTCTTACTCTAATTTGTAAACCTCAATGACTTAAAAATTAAAAACAAAAAAATAAAATTTAGTTATAAAAAATGTACATTGTTAATTAAGTTAATACTTAATTACATATAATTATAGATTACTATATATTATTATTATTATTATTACATAATTATAGATTAATAAAAATATGGATTGGTAATATTAAAATCCTATTTTTATTTTAAAGTTAAGCAACGAGTGGTATAATAAAAAAATTGGAAGAAACTGTATTAATATTGCACCAACTGAAATAAGTTTTTGTGTGATATTTTTAAATATGTGTATATAGTTTTGCAGTTTTACTTAGGGCAAAAATAATAATGATATACTACTATTGATAAGTAAAACCAATTACTTTTTGGGTTTTTTTTATTTCCTATGAACATACAAATATTTCATTAAAAAATAGAATTTTTTTTTTTTTTTTTTACTAATTTTCTCTTTTTTTAAGCCTGTATTTGTTTTCATATATAATATCTAATTATTTGAACTTGTGTATAAAAATAATTAATGAGAAAAACTCTTTTTTTTTTTAAATGTATTTAAGGCTAATCTTTCAAACTCAATATCTATTATTCTTATTTTTAAACTTCACTTTTAAATGTTGTTTAAAAAAATTTCAAAAAATTATAAATTGTTGATGTTATGAGGTTTTATAATTATTGTTTTAGTAGTTGTCGTTTTAAATTTTTATGTTAATAACATAAATGAATTATCAGATGCTTTTTTAAAAATATAAAATATCTATATAAAATATAATTATCAATCACAATAATATTATGTGATACTTTATATACAATATGTTTTTATCATTTTATTCTTCCTTAATGAATAATTTTGAAATTGTATAATTATTTTATAAATCTTTTATTGAATTTAAAAAATTGATAATTATCTGATTCATTTGATAGTTTTGTATAGATCTGAAATTTATGTATTTTTAAAAATTACTTGTAACAAAGAAATTCTTTAATTTTTCTAGTGCTATCTAAAAAATATGTATTTTGTTTCTAAATTTTCCATAAGAGTTTTTGTTTTGTTTATGTTTTTTTGAGTACTGAGCATATTAGATGTAATTTTATCTAGGGAATTAATTTTTTTAATAATATCTTAAGCAATAATATTTATTATGAATCAAAAATTTTTCTCAGTGATGGTGTTTAGAAAGGTGATGTTTTTAAAAGGTCTTATGTTTGTCTTAGTATTTTTATTGAAATTTTTACATTGATTTTTTTACTTAAAATATTTGCTGTGAAACTAGTAGTTATGATTAAATAAGTGTTCTGACAAATAAATAATATTTTAATTAGTTCATGTTATAATTTTTCCGAAAAGGATATAGGCAAGAATATAGCTGAAATTAATAATAGAAACTGAACATTATTTCTAGTTATAATACTTATGAATGTACATAAAATATTTTTATGAAATCTGAAAAAAAAAAAAAATCAGTTTTGCAAATATAATTAACAAAACAAATATGAGTTTTATATAAAATTATATAAAACTGAGTTTTAACTATAAGTTTGAGTTTTAAAACTGAGTTATACAAATATGAGTTTTATATGGAAAAAATTCATATTGGTAACTAAAAAAAAATTAAACTGAAATGCTGATTTAAAAGAAATTTTGATAGGGGTTACATTTTTTTTGTATTTTTGTAAGAATTTATAATCTATTAAATGCTTTAAGGCAATGTTTATAAATTTAAATAAAATAGAATAAATAGTATTTTCACTATGATCTTTAATTATCATTTAGACTCTGTACATTTCCCTCAATATTAAGTACTAGTATTTTTAATAAATTCTGTATGATTCTAATCTGTGCATTCTAGTAGGCTTTCTTAATGAATTATCCAAAAAGCATTTCACTTTTTATCTATGCATGTCTAGTTCTCTAGTAATACACGCTGTTGCATGCATGCTGAAAAAGTAAGTAATTTTTCTAAATTTGTACTATAATAACTTGTAGACTTCGGCTGGAACTTATGCGCAGCACATATAATGAAGATACTTCCCCCTGAATCCCCCTGAGAATGATGATTTTCTTCAATGCATCTCAGCGTGTGCTAAGCAGCGCCTTCGGCCGGCCTCTCACCATTAACAGCAATTCCTTCCAGAAACAGGTTGGTCCTGTTCTTGCCACCTGTCATAAAACAAAGATATTTTGTGATGCTATACAAGGCTGCCGAATCAGTGTTCCGTTTTCTTTTTCCTTGTATGTAGGGTGACCATCATGGATCGTATAATGTTTTAAAGGAATTATTTTTTCTATACATTTAATATGCAACAAAATTGAGGAAATTATATATGGTTCATCATTTATCAGAGGGATTTCTGAGGGGCAAGGATACCAACAAAAACAAGATTATTTTTTATGTATTTTTCCTTACTATATATATATATATATAATGAAAACTATAATAGAGAAAAAATAATGTAATTTAAAAATCAACATTTGGCCTGGTAGTTATTTTTCAAACATATTTAAGCATATATGTGCTATACTTCATCATCTTTCAGTTAAGAAGCATCTATGGGGTTTTTATTAATCATTTTGCTAACTTTTTTTCAAATTTAGTTTTAGTTGTCTTTCAGTCTTTATAAATTTATCCTGCCAATAACAATCAAATTTTGTATTTAATTTTTAATTAGTTTTTTTTTTGTTAATATTTAGGAAACTTAAAAATAATTGTTACTAAAAACAAGTCTTGCTAATAAAGCTGCTGTTGCTCCTCTATAGTTGTAAATTTGCTAATGTTTTTATTTATTTATTAGTTGATCATTCTCTTTGTAATTAGAATTTTTAAATATTTCAAGGCTAAATGGTTATTTTTTTAAAAGATTAAATCTGATTTTAAAGTCTCTAAATCTTATTAAAAAATTATAAACTTTTGTCACAGTCATGTCCAGTCACATAGCTTTCCAAATTGGGAGATTTTCTTGCCAATTACAATTAAATTTTTGTTTGATTTTTAATTATTTTTGCAAAATACTTATTTGATTTTTACTTTATTTAAAATGCTTATTATTGCATTATTGGTCACCCTACATTATTTTCTGGCTTTAGCCAACATTTGCAGCAAAAGCTAAGCTTAACTTATTCGTGGAAATGCTTTTTTATTATTAAAATGTACTAATAAATATGATTGTACTGGAATGATTTTCTCTGTCCGATTTTTGTTATTTGTTATTAATTTATATAATATAAACTGTGTAACAGGTAATTGGGCTGTATTGTTTTTAATGAATTAATATTGAATGAAATTACAGTACATTAATAAATTTGTGCCATTTTTATTGCCTTAATAATATTTAAACATTATATTATTTCAATGAAAAGGATTTGCAGTTAAACATGATTTTTCGCTTATGCAAGATATTTCATTTATGCACGCAGTATTTATTTTAAATAAAATAAATTTAAATAGTATTTCAGAAACATTTTGTATTAAGATTACATTTTCTTTGCATCTCTTTTTTTTAATTATGTAATTAATTTAAATACACGTTTAAAACATTCAATTAAAAAAATCTTAGTATGTGTTTCTTTCCTCATATACAAATTACTCCTTGTTGCATCTGGTATGTTGGAAAAATCACAACTTAACTGTCGACTTTCTAAGAACTTCTCTAAGATTTTATATTAGTTGAATTTTTATCAATGATGTTTTGAAATTATAAAATGGGTTATTATCTGAATAATAATCTTAGCTTATGTTAATTTATAAAGCAAAAACTCTCTGTAGCAAAAAGAAGCTATTTGTGTGAAAAAGAAATAAAAGTATTTTATTTTCATTTGTCTTTCAGGACTTTTCATTCACTTTCAGTTAATAATTGCAAAAAGTATTTTAGTTACACATTATTTACAGTATTTGAATTTGATTATATGTATATAGTGTAGGTTGATTTCACTGTTTCAGCTACTATTCATCACTATTTTGATTGTATGTGTACAATGTGGGCTGTTTTCACTATTTTCATATTTTTGCACTTTTACTTCTTTCTTTGCAAAAACTTTTTTTCTTCAAAATAACCTACATTAATGCATTTTTTTCCAAATGTACATTACAGCAAGACATGTGATGTATATGCCACTGTATATATTCTACATAAATATCATCAAACAAAAATATATCCTTTCATTAAAAAAAAAAAATATTTTTAAAGTTTACAAATCCATCAAAAAGTTTATTTTTGAAGTTGGATTTATATACTAATCGTTTTAATGAGAAATAAAGTGGGCTTAAGAGAAATGTAAAATTATTTTTGATTTTATATGAAATGTTTATCCACAAAAGATTTTTGTTTTGTTAGCTTAAAGCTTGTGTTGTTTGCTTGCAAATGCATCAATGCCTGCATGGCCTCTATTTCTAATAAAAGTTGAACATTTGAGTGCTTTATACTGTTATTAATTTATTCATTCAAAATATTTTGTTCTTTAGACAAAGATTAGAACTCATGCGTGAAATGTATCATAATGAAGCAGAACTGTCCCCTACATCTCCTGAGTATAATGTGGAAAGCATTACAGGTGGTGATCCATTTTACGATAAACTTTCCATGGTTTAGGCTTATAGGAAGGTATATAATATTTAGAATATTTAAAATCTTGATTTTTAAAAAGATTGAATATTTAAAAATTAGCTAATATGTTTCATAATTCATTTCTTTTGGCATTGGTATATAATTGTTTAAATGCCATCATTTATTTTGTATTAAAATATATTAATTTTTCCTGACAAATATAGTCTTAATATATTAAAATAATTATTGTTTTTATAGGGGCATTTGTTTACTTGAGTAATTTGCTGTATCCTGTCCCTTTGATACAAAAAGTTGCAATAGTAAATGAAAAAGGGGATGTTAAAGGATATCTGAGAGTTGCAGTACAAGCAGTTTTAGGTATAACAAAAAATTAGATATCCTAAATTTTATTTGTTATAAATAATAATTGTTTGTTTTAGGAACTCATGTGATTAAATAATGCATTAAATTTTAAATTGTTCATAATTATTCTGATGAATAGATACAATTATTGTATTTCTTTTGTATAAATATAAAATAAAATATTATAATACAAATGTTATAAATCAGAGAGGATTCTTTTTATTAGCATGGAGTATAAGAAATTCGAGATTTAAAGAATGATATTCTGCAATGAGAATGGTTTGTTAAGCTTCTGGCATTCAGAACAAAATGATCATTGGAAAAAAATTATTAAAAATGTTAAAGTTAGTAGAGTCCAAAGAATATGCTTAGGCAGTAATTAATTATAGAAAAGTCAAGAAGTGGCTATGAGAAAATCTTAGAATGCAAGATTAATAGTGATTATAGCAATAATTAAATTTAGTAATTGTAAGTTGAAAATCAGGAAGAGCAGAAATAGATGTTAATACATATATGTATAATATTGTTTCTTCTGAGTTTATTTTTAAAAAAATCTTTACATTATATGTATATAATTTACAGATGAAGAAGAGACATCTGAAGTAAGTCAAAGAGGAGTCAGACAATCAGCTCGTATAAGCTTCAGTGATGATTTGTTTCAAAAGCAAAAGAAGGTATACAAATTTCTTTTAATTTAAATTGTAGTATTTCATAAATAGTTTACATTATGGACAGTTATATTAGAAGAGAGAAAATATGTTTTCTGGTAGTAGTATAAACTTTTATATTTTTTATCTAACTTTTATTATAACTTCATAGAACTTCAAACAATCTTCTGCCTAATTTCTCAAATTTTGAGCTTGTTTGCTTAAGAAATTTATAAATCTCTCATAGTAAATAAATAAAACTTAAAATGAAATCCATCACTTTTCAAAATGAAAACTCTTCTACATTACAGTTCTTCTTTCTGTTGTATATATTGTCATAGTGCTAATATACATATATTTGATAAAATTACATTTTCGTATAAAAATCTTAACTTTCATTTTTATAAGTTTGGTAAGTATATTTTCTGACCAAGCTCTTTAAAAGAAGGTGTATTCTTTCAATTTATTGTTACTGTTTTGTTTTTTTTGTCATATTTCTAGTAAATGATTGTAGTGCAAGTTTGAAAAGTTTTGAAAAATTGATATTTATTGAATATTTTTTTTTTTTTTAAAGGCATCTAAAACTGAAAAAGAAAATTGCTTGTCTGATAAGGATTTCAATTCATCTCAAGAGAGAATTGTTGAAGGTCAAGGACCAACTCCAGAAGATTCTGAAACTGGTAATTAAAATAATTTATTTTCATTTTTCTGTATTAGATATAATTTGAACTGTTACTCATTCAGTATCACTTAATCGTTTTTATTTCAAAAGTAATACATGTCATTTTTTTTTTCAGACATGTACAGTAATGAAGATTATAATAAACACTCAGATGAAAAATGTAATGTTCTTTCTGAAAACGGAGAGAAAGAATGTGATCATCCTGCACATCTTCATTTAGGAAAAGAATTTACTTTTCGAGTTACAGTCTACAGGCTATTAATATTTCAAAAGAATATGCTGATATTTTTGTCAATTTAAGTATGTTTATTATTGTTTTTTATCTGTTTTTTTTTTTCTTCTGAGGGGTTGGATTTGCTAATTTATTAAAGCTTATTTTTCTTCAGTTTCCTTCATCGCCATGATGAGGCATTTTCTACTGAACCTTTAAAGAATACTGGAAAACCCATTCACCAGGATTCTTTCATGTTCAAAATGTAAGTTAATAAACTTTGGAGCTTTAAAAATATTTAAAAGTTTAAGATGTTACTTGAATTAGAATTTTGGTAGATAATTAAAATTTATTTAACAAAAAATTATCTTTGAGTAATTTATAATTGTAAAAATTCATAAACTGACGCAATTTATTGTTATAATTAATGTTTACATTATTGATTATTGTTGTATATATTATATTAGTAATTTTTTGTTTAATACAAAAAAAAATAAATACACTTATATCTAATACATGCAATAATAATCAATAAAGTAACATAAATCAATAATAGAAACACCATGCTTTTATGGCTTTTATTTATATACTTATTAAAAAGTAAAATGCAGGTAAAATTAAAAAAATATGTGTTTGGAACTTATGCTAGCCTATTAGCTGCAGCTTTTTACTAAGAAACAAGGAGAATTTACTAAATATTGGCTTTTTATATTATTTATAATGTTAGTTATATTTTTTTATTATAAAAATTAAATGTTATGTTTTTTAGATATGTTTCAATTTTAAACAACAAATAAAATTTTGTATTTTTTCCCTTCACATTATTGAATACTGATTCATTTTGCTGCTTATTTATTTATTTATTTTTTGTATGTGGGGAAATAATAGATTATTTGAATTTTCTTAATTTTCCTTAAATTAAGTAAAATTACACTTGAAAAAAAAAAAAAAGGAAATATTCTATATTTACTTATAAACATCTATAAATAAATGTTTTTGTTTTGCTCTTTTTTCAACAATTGTTTTCTGTTTTACATTTTTTATGTGAAAATAATTATAAAATGGATATTATAAATATAAGTTATAACAAACTGCAGATGTTGTTAAAGCAAAGCTCTAAGTATTAAAAAAAAAAAAAAAAAAAGACAGTGATAAAAACAGAGGTAAATCAGGGGCAAAAAGCATGTTTATCATAAGAATTAAAAATTCTTTTTTTGTTTATGCTTTAAACTAAAGTGCATTTCAAACATATTAATTTTATAACTCGAATTATTGCAAAGAAGTGTTAATTTTTTTCTTTTTAGATTACTGTGAAAGTAACAAAATCATTTTTGGAATATATCAAAGCACAACCTATTGTTTTTGAAGTCTTTTTTGGGCATTATCAACAACATCCCCTTCATACAATTCAAAAGATTTGTTACAACAAAAGTCTGTTTTTTATCCCTAAATTTTCAAAGCAGTTGTTCTGTTCTTTCTTTTTATTTTTTATTTTTGAGTGTTTTTCTTTATTACAGTAGTCGACAACCTCCTAGACGAATGTTCCCACAGTCAATTCCCATTTCAGCAATACGTTCACAAATTTGAGTTTTGCAGTCACTGAGGTATCTCAAATTAATTTTATTCTCCAATAAGATTCACAGCATTTCTACAATTTTGTTCCATTGGTGGTGTTTATTTTTTATTATTTTTATTTTTCAGATTAAAAATAAAGTAGTAGGATTATATGTATGCAAAATATTTATTTAATGAAATCATGATGTAAATCTACTGAATAAATAATTGAAAAGTATTAGATGTAATGGTGTGAGATTGTTTATTAAAAATATATATTTCAGCCCCAAACTTTGAAATTTAATTTTCATCATATATATTTTTAAATTGTATGATATAAGGTACACCTTGAAAATATTCAAATTTTTAATTTTTTTTTCTTTTATTACTTTGTATTTGTTCTTTTTGTATATGTATATGCATTAATCTATTCATATACATCCAGTGTTCCCAAATAAGAGAATTTTTTGGAAAGTGTTAAAGGAAAAAATGAGATTTTAAGTTGGTAAGTATTATATAGTTGTTTGGTAGTTCATATAGACCAGCAGGCCTTTATAAGTATATGTGTGATAATTTTCACACTTTGTTTGCTTTACACACTGCAGAATTTTATGGGTGCTTTGCAGCATCTGATGTAATTCAAAAAGCAAACAGTTTAAGTAAACAGTCACCATTAATGAGATGATGTTACAAATTAAGAAACTAAAAGCTGATAAGTCTCAAAATCAAGTTGCTAGAGAGAAGATAGACTTAATGTAGCAGCAAAGTGGCATCCAACTTATGAAAACAATAATATAAGGAAATTGAATCTGTAAGTACCACAAAATAAAATTGGATCTGGATCTAGATTTACCATTGGAAATTGGATCTAGATTTACCACAAAAAGTAGATAAATCTCATTCAAGAATTATAGCAGCCAATGAATATTGATATATCTATTACAAGAAGGTTTAAGATTATAACAGTTTTTCAGCACAGTAAAATGACTTTTTTTTTTGTAAACGGCCATAGGAACCCAATTTTCAAGTGTTACTGTTTCTGGAAGAGATTCTACATGAGAGAAGTCTGTTTACAAAAGAGATCACTGTTTATGTTATGCACTGTGAACCTTCTTGCAAGGTGCAGAAATGATCAACTTGGGGACAGTTCTATTCAATGATGAGTCCTTGTTCACCCTAACCATTGATTCTTGATGTATTCCCATCAGAACCTGCTACCTGTCCTCTAACACCTAAGAAAGAGATTACAATATGAAGATACTGTAGCAGTAAATTTTAGAAAATACAGATATTCATTGGATGGACGGCAAAGCCGGATTTCTAACCCTAAACCCTATAGAATGCATTTTGAATGTACTATGGAGCAATTGTTACTAGCCTTCCAATTCCTCGAACTATCCTGGATCTGAAAATAATTTTAGTAGAAGAGTGGAATTGACTGCCTACTGCCTTAGCTCTTAAACTGCTGATTTCCTGTAAGAATTCATGTTGTTAGAACTGTATAATTGCGAGTGAGGACCACACTGTTTATTAACAGATTTTTTATTCGATGTTTTAAGCTCTGTTTTGAACTTTCCAGCTCATATGAATCTTTGGAAGATCATGTATGCTTAACTTAACTTTTGGGGGTTATTATTTATTGATTTATTTGTATTATATTAACCTCTGTACATATCTAATTTTAGTATAATCTGTCCACTAGTTTTGAAAATATTCGACCAACGGTGAAAATTCTCTAGTTTTGAACTTATGTATATATATATATATATGTTGGTATGAAGTATTGTTACTAAAATGTAAATATGTATTGGTTATTTGTTAAGGTGAAGATTTTTTGTAATGTCTTTTAATTAACAAAATATTAAGACAAATTTATCATTAATGATGCTATATACATAAATTACCAAAATTTAATAACTTTCACTGATTATAGAAACATGTCTTTTATAAATTCGAAGTTTTATTGGCAAACTGTAAGTTTTTGTTGAATTTAATGGAAAACAATTATAATATATCAATTGACATTTGATATATGGATTTTAGTTGTTTAGGTGATAGTTATTTTTTTTTGTATTTTGAGTGTAATAATAAAATTATGTTCTAGAAGATGATTCGAATGTTTTTATAAGTTCATAAAACAAATTAATTCTTTTAAAAATATGATTTCATCTACTTTTCATAACACATTTAAAAAATGTCCTAAAAAGTTTTTTTTAAAAAAAAAGTAATTTAACTAAGCAGTTTTTTGATTTTAAGATTTATAATGAAGTGATAATTTAATTATTATTTAAACATCTATGTTGTGGACAAAACATGTATATATATACATCTATATATATAAATGAATTTCTTTACAGCACTACTCATGTTCATGCAAGGCATGATTTGTTAGTGTGGTTTGAAATATGCGAACTTGAACCAAATGGAGTAAGTTCAATTTTTCTATTTGCATTTATGCCATTTTTTTCTAATTTTTAAAAATTTTTATTTTAGACAATTTATTCTACCTTTTTAGATATGTTCCAGTTGTTGTTGATCATAATGATGACAGCCCTTGTAGAGGAACATTTTTGTTACATCAAGGTATTCAAAGACGCATCCGTATAACATTAGTGCATGAACCTATGGTTGATTTTCAATGGAAAGAAGTTAGAGAGTTAGTAGTTGGTAAATATCATCAACTTTTATGTATTTTATATTCTTAAATATTTATTATTTCTTTAAGAAATTTTAAAATTGTTTATATGCATGTAGAAGATACTGCAGCATGTGTATAAAGTGCTTTGTCCTTGTATTACTAGGCCGAATTAGAACAACACCAGAATGTGATGAAGATGATTCAGATTCATCAGTGCTTTCATTGGGAATTTTCCCTGGTGATTATTATGAAAAGTCTAATGACGATAGGTAAATATTTTGTTACTTTAAAAATAGAATTTAACTGCATAAAAAAAAAAAAAAAAAAAAAACACTCAAATTTTTTAACATATTAATTAAATAGCATATTTCATTTTATGGCTTCAAAATTAAATTTAAAATTCAATTTTTTTTTACATTGGCTACAATTATAAATAAATTATATTATAGTATGCAATATATCTATTTCCAGAAGTTTGCATAAAATTACATTATTTGTAATAAAAATGTTTATTTTTTTAATGTTTGATATTTTTGTATTTTACATAATAATATTTATTTTTGAAGGGTGTTCTTCCGTTTTGAAGCTGCTTGGGATAGTTCTTTGCATAATTCAGTATTAATGAATCGTTGTACTCCTAGTCGAGAAAGAATATACATGACACTATCAGCATACCTTGAGGTACATTAATTTTGATTAAACATTTAGTGTACTATATAAAATAACTTTTAAGTGATATGTTTTTATGAATGTTTTCAGCTTGAAAATTGTGCTCAGCCTGCAATTATAACCAAAGATTTATGTCTCATTATTTGTGGTAGAGATGCTCGAACAGTGCCCAGGTATAGACATTTTTTGTTTTAATTTCTATTTCTTTTTAGAATACAAAATGCAAATAGTGATTTTTTTGGTTCAGTAGAAAATTTTTACTAAAATGTGATTATTTTTTTTATGTGCAATAATTCAGCATTTATTAGTTTAGATCAACATAATAATCAACCAATATATCTCATAATAATCAACCAAAGGGTTTTTCTTTTTTCAGAATTTCTCCTAATGCAAGATCATTACGTCATTTATTTTCTGGTTCTTATAAAAATTCTGAAGGTAATCATGTTACTGGTGTATATGAGGTACTGATGAAAAGAGCTGCTGATTCTGGAAGTCCTGGTAAATTATGAAACTTCTTCATACTTTTCAACTTTTTTTTTTTTTTTTGTAAAAATTCAAATGTGCTTTACATTACTTATAATTTAACATTGATTCTCATTTGAAAGAGCAGGAAAAGAAATTATAAATTTATTTTTTTTTCCTATATTTTAATCATAAAGTTTAAATTATTACAATATTTTTATGATTAGTTGATTTTTAAGAAGGAAAAAAAAAAAAAAACATATTGAACAAATAAAATCTAGTTTCTTTTTGAGTCTGATGAAAATCCCTATATTCTGTTGTTTTCATCTATCAAAAGAAAATCATTTTGTATTCTTAAAAACAGTTTTGATTTATTTATAATTATGAACTTATATAGTAAGCATATTATATATAATAATATTTTGACATCAATATAGTTAAGCAACCATTGTTCGTTCAAATGTCATCATTTTTATTTAATCAGTATTTGAAATTACAATTATTTTCTTATATTGAGTAAATTGAATTCTTATAGTATATTATTTTCTTATCATATTGTATTTTGTTTGCTTCTTACAGTTCTTCCTGTAGAATAATTAAAACTCAGATTAATAGTAATCTTCTACACAAGTACAGTTTAATTGAATTGTGTTGTAGAATTGAAGTAAATAACGTGTTAAATGAATGTTACATTTTATACATTCTATTAATAGGAGTTCAAAAGACGCCAAGAAGAGTATTAGATACTTCCTCTACATATGTTAGAGGAGAAGAAAATCTGCATGGTTGGCGACCACGTGGAGATTCACTTATTTTTGATCATCAATGGGAATTAGAGAAAATGACTCGTTTAGAAGATGTATGAAAATAATTCTACTTACAATAATAATTAATATTTTAAATTAATTAATTATGTCAGTATATGACTTTAAGGGATTAAAAAGCTTGAATAAAATTTTATAGTTTAGTTTAATTTTTAAATTTTATAATATTTTATTATATATTATTTTACTATAAATTTATTAAGCTATCTAAATTAATATTTTTAATTAATTAGTATCTAATTAAACATAGTTTTTCTTATTTCACCTTTATTCAACATAATAATAAATTAAAAATAACTTTCGTTGATTTTTATGTGAATTAAAAAAATTTTATAAAGCAGCCAGTAGACTTTACCAACATTTACATTGCCATCTTTGATTTAGATCAATTTCCCTAATTTTTGTGAGGTACAGTGTAATGATACAAATATGTTTATTTTATTTAATAGTAAATTTTCTGTATTTCATTGGGATATAGATTTAATATATACAATGGCGAAAAAAAAATTTTGCATTATCAAAAAGTAAATATTTTTGTAATGTTTACATATTATATTGTTTGTCTAAATTAATTCAGTCGTTGTAAAGCTAGGCATGTGTGTAGTATACGTGCATAAAGTATATCTTCATTATGCTAATTATTGCATCATATAATAGTTGTAAAATATTACTTCATGGAGTTTCCATATATAAAGCTCAAAAAAGGTAAAAAAGTGGTAATTGTAATGATTTCTTTTATGTCATGAAACAATGTTATTGTTTGGATGTATACATTCAATTGACACTTTGTAAATGAGCTGTTACTTTAGCTAAGGAAGAATTTTTTTTATGCTTTTAATGTAATAGAATGCCATCAATCTACATATTGAATATCAAACTTTCAATATGTTATTGGGATATATATTCATTAATATATTGGAGCATGCAACCTGTGATGTTGAGGAATAGAACTAATCAAGCCATATCAGAATGACTACATCTTCTGAAGGACAATTCCTGAAATATTTTGTCTCCACAATCATAATGTAAGTACTTTAGATTTAAAGTTGAATTTGAGAACATTTGTGGTGTTCATATAAGGGCAGTTAAGTACACCGTATGGAAACCAGTTTCCTTTGAGTTAATATTGCCCCAGAAAAAAGGCTTTACTGACAAAAAAAAAAAAAAAATCAGGCAAAACCAACTTGCTTGTGTGGTATTCTTTTCACGCAAGCAAGTGTGGACAATATGGTAAAAATTAATTATTAAAAAAAAAAATATGGTATCAAAACTTTGGACTAGCCTGGAAGTAATCCCAATTTAAATTCCATTAAAAATTATTGATATATAAGTAATAAAATTGCTACAAAGAAGCTAGCTACCCAGAAAACTAAACTAAAGGGAAGTGTTATAAAAATTGGTTCCATGATTTTTTTATCATAATTATATGTACAAATTTATTTCTGCATACCAAACAACTGTTGATTTACAAACTATTGAAATGTTCCTTAATCACATAAACTGTCATGTAATAAAAGTAACTATGTTGGTATAAAGTTGATTATCAATTGCTGTGTTAGTGTTTCTGTGCAACATTTCCCATGTTTTTGATTAAATATTATATTTTTCATTTTTCAGAATTTATTAATTAGTGTGTTTTTACAGATTGGTTTTTAGTAACTTTTTTGCACATAAAATATAAAATTTTTTACTTCTTTTATAGTGATGTTTTTTTCTGCCATTGTATTTAATAAGAAATTAATAGATTATTTTTAATAAAATTCAAAATTTATATTTTCTGTACCTTTTAAAATACATTAAAAATATTCATATTTCAAGAAAATAAAAAAGTAATACAAATTTTTGTATTTAAAACATCACATAACTTTTTTTCAAAAAGGTTGAAAGAGTGCGTCATTTATTGCTGCTACGTGAGAAACTTGGATTTGACCATGCATTAGTACATGCTCCTGACATTAGTAAAATGGAAAAAGACGCATGTAATTTGGTAGCTAAAGCTTCAAGTGATGGCAACTTTCCAACTGCAGCTTTGGTTCTTTCTCCTACTTCACCAACAACTTCAAATCGTCTAATAATTGATGAATCTGTGTATGCTCCTTGGGAAATGACTGAAAAAGAACGAGAACTTACAACAAAATGTGTTTCTCTTATCAACAGTCATATTCCTTCAAAACCACCTCCTACACCATATACAAAAGGTAAATATAATAGCAAGTAAACTTGCAGCTTCATATTTTTTTTATATAAATTGCTTTTTTTATCGAAAATGTTCTTATCTCTTAAATATCGTTATTATATTCACATCTATAATGTTTTGAAGATTAAAATTACTAATGTAATTCTAAGCATTTTTCTCTCTCAGGATGAGCTTACAACTCCTACTGATGAAGTCGACGTGATATCCAGATCTTCAAGTGTACATTCCAGTATGGCATCTTCATCTTCTCAGGGTAAGCTTTTATATCTTCTTTTTTTATAGTGAAATATTTTTCTTCTTACTGTTACAACTGATTTATTTCTTTAAAAAAAAAATTAAAATTCAATGTTGCTTAAAGATCTTTCCTTAGGACCTTACATTTGGAAAAATACAATGGGGTAAATGAAGAGGACCGTGGCAGTCTGGTTCCTTCCAGAGGTTCCACAGGTCCACCTTCTCATCGTAACTCTGGTCGTTTCCTCTATGTAGCTGAAGTGGAAGAGATAAGAGTTAGTTCTGTGGTGTCACGAAAAGGTTACCTTAATTGCCTTGATGATAAGACCAAAGGATGGGTGAAACATTGGGTTGTAAGTACTTATATTATTATTTAATATTATAAGAAAAATTTCTTGTAATTATGTGAACAATTGCTTATTTTTAGTTAATAGATGTATAATAGTGCTTTAAATAATTTAATTTGTGAAAATGCTTTTGGTTAGTAAAAATATTGACAACCTTTGCAACAAATTAGGGAAAATATGTAGTGATATTTGTGCTTGTTCTTTTTGAAACTTCTAAAAATAACTAGAAACTTGGCACTATCAAAAACCTAACAGATGTCCAAAAAATGTTTCATTATCTTATTTTATATTTTTCATTATCATTTTTATTATCTGAATCTTTTATCAACCTTAAAAGGCTGAAACAACTATAATATTACTTAAATTTATGCTTTCTTTTATCTTCCTTACAATAAACTTGGCATTTTTACTATCTATTATCTATATGATATGTTAAAAAAAGTTCTTCAGTTTATTGTTTATTTTTATGTAAGTTAATAAAAAATTAAAAGTTCTCATAAAAACTATTTGTGGAAATAAATTGTACTTTAATTTTTCTAAAGTATCAATATATGAAGGCATTAGAAAATCCAAATTATATTAACATCATAATATGTAGACTTTAAAAATAATATTTTTTTTTTTGTGTATGCCATTTCTTCATCTGAAGCATTTTCAAGATTGTTTCTGAATAATATATATGTTATAGCAACATAAAATTTTATACATAATTTTCTTCAATCATGGATTAAATTTTATAGATGCAACTCTTAATATATATTATATTTATGAAAAATTTATTGAAATTTTTGTTCTATTTTCTTATATTAATTTCTGCGTGAAATGAAGTTTCAAGCTTTTATTTAGAAATTTATTTCGTTTCATACAATGAATATTATTCTGCTGCATTTTTATAATATAAAAAAGGAATGTTATTAATTTTACTTCCTTTTCCTAATTTAATGTTAGTTACCAGAAAAAGAATTTATAATATAACCAATATACATATCAGATATACAAGTTAAGTAAATTATAAAGCTACTGCTATCTTTAACTTTACTGCAATTGAAATTTTGAAAAGATTAACATTTTTACATTATTTTGAGAAGTAAATAATGCAAGAATTTTACCTATATATTCAACTTTTAAAGTAAGTTAGAAATTCTTTTAATCTTTAACGATTTAAAAAATCATTTCACTTAATATTTATTGTAATCAAATCATCATTTAATATTGATTTTAGTTAAACTGTATATTAGAAGATATCTAATAATGTTACATAATTTTAATCTTACTATATATCACTTTAGGTTGTGCGCCGACCTTACGTTTTCATCTACAAAAATGAAAGGGACCCTGTTGAGCGTGGAATGATTAATTTAGCTACAGCCCAAGTAGAATACAGTGAAGATCAAGAAGCTATGCTAAAAGTAATTTTCTGTCAAGGGTTTTTCAATTTTGAGGATACTATTGTTATTGTTAAGAATTGCTTATGTATTAGAGGAATCTAAAATATTTTATTATTATGACTGTTTGAAATTATTCTGCAAAATAATCAATTTATAGCTGTCTTGAAACTACTTGTAACTAAGCAGAAATTTTTTTCTGTTCATAAAATTGTATATTTTTTTTATAAAAATAATATGTAAGTATTTAGAAAGTAACTAAGTATTATTTATTTTTATAGGTACCAAATACTTTCTCTGTTGTTACAAAACATAGAGGATTTCTTTTGCAAACCTTAGGAGATAAAGAAGTCTATGAGTGGTTGTACGCAATCAATCCTCTACTCGCAGGACAAATAAGGTATGCGTTATAGTATAGTCTATGATCAAATTACATTTTTTAGCATGTAGAAATATATTAAGTTTTTATCTTAATTATGATGCAATTTTTATTTAATTAAAAAAGTAGAATGGAATCATAATTAAGGCAAAAATGAGAATTATCCGTAAAATTCTTGACTTCTGAGAAGTCATATCAATAAAATCTTATATATTTATGAATAATTACTTCAGCATATTGCTAACTATCTAATCATTATTATTTAAACTATTACTTATTATTATATTAAAACTTTAAGAATCAAACCGTTTTATAATCACCAAAATAGAATTTATTACAACATAATTCAGTCTTCAATGATAACCTTTTTTTTTCAATGTTGAAAATTTTTGAATCTAATTTTATTTTTCTTGTAAATATCATTGCTTGTCCAAACATACCTTTAAGAAGTGCCTGTTTGACAAAGTTTTTATTTTAAAAAATTGAAATTTCTTTAAATATTCATGAAATCTAAGTGAAATATTGTACTATAAAAAAACATGTTTGAATAAAATTTAAAATTTTTATTTGTATACAAAACATTTTGTTGTGAATGTGATTTTTGTTAAATTTTCATAACAATTGTTAAATTTTTTTTGTATAACAATTTTCTAAATCATTTAAAAAATGTAATCTTTTATAAATGCCTGTTTCCATATTATGTTTACAAATGATTGAAATAAAGATTATTAATAATGTAGAATAATTAAAGATTGATAACTATATCATGATATAGTACATACAATTGTTTTTTATGTGAGTAAAAGTTACTAATACTTTTTATGCATGCATATCATGAAAACTTTTTAATGTAATCATTTGTTTAAACATTTTTTATTAATTTTAGATCAAAATTGTCCCGAAGATGCCCCATCTCAGCAACTACATAATTCCTCAGTCTTTCTCAAAATTGAGAAAAGCTTTAGATTGCATTCCTGCATATATTCAAAGCTTTAGCTTACTCTCATTCGGTGCTTTATGTGTAGTATATAGCAAATCAGAATTATAACAATATGGTAATTGTTTAAAAATTATTGTTACCAAAGAGATGGTTCCTTGCCCTTTCACAACTATAAAAAAAAAATGAAATATACTAGTTGGGAAATATATGAAACACTTTAACGTGTAATTACTCAATTTGAATTGGACTTTATTTTTGATTTTTAAGACCAGCCTTTGACCAAATTTGCTGCTCATATATTTATGACCATTTGTGAAGAACTTTTGTGAGCTGTTTAACTTTCTTATCTATGTTAACATTAACTGTACATTGTGGCTTCCATTTATATGTTCTTTAGACAGCTATCACAACATTTGACTTGCAAACAAAAAAAATATTCTTTTAGGCAAAAAGTGATCTTTTTACACTAGAACTTTGGGTAAATATAAAATAGCCATAAATAGAGGGTAAATATAAATCTACAATTTTTATACTAGAGAAATTTATCTAATGACTGTTTACATATGAATATGTATATAATTTTATTGACAATAAATGCTATCAATCTAATTAAATTATAAGTGTAATTTTTATTAAATTATTTATTATGAAAAATAATTTTGCAGTAAAATTTGTGACATGCAAAATATTTAAAAGTGCTTTATTTAATCAGATTTTAAATGTTTTAAAGCTCATTTATTATTATTTTTAACAATCAGGATACAGTTGAAGTTTTTATGTTTAATAAAACAAAATAAAAGAATTACCTATCTGATTCAGAGTAATTTAAGCAATTTTAAAATTTTTCCTTTAAGTTTAGCAATAGCTTCCTTCTTCCTACAGTTCAATGTTGTATACTCAGAAGATATTGTATTAAATGTTAATATGTAATATATACTCGTATAAAATAAATGTATATATTGTTTCTTTTCAAATAATTTATAAAAACTACTATGTATTGCTTAAGTTGATTTCTTAATGTACCTTTCATGCTTAATATACCTTTTGTCAAAAATTGAGGTGTTTGAATGTGTATAGAAGCAATAGTAAAAGAAGATATTACTGGTCCTGGTATTTACTGTAATATATACTCATTTATTTATTATCATTGTTATATTTATGTCGATGTGATTTGTATTCTATTTATTTTAGTAATTGTATAACTCAACAATTTGAGTTTGAGAATGTAGGTTTTGCAAAAGCACAAATGTTCATTGAAACATGATGCTTCATGCCCAGAATGAAGCTTGTCACAGGTGAGCGAGTCTCATCCTTTTAGTGACACAGTGTTTCTGAAAATAAGCCTAAAGTGAAATTTGAGCAATGGTTTACACATAACATTCAATCCAATACTGCTTAATAGTCTGTCAAAATTAATTCAATGGATGTGCTGCATAGAAGTTAAGGATTTGGAAATGCACAATATTGGGCTGTCAAGGAAGACTTTCATTTTATGTGTGTTATATTTTTATAGCATAATTCTAGTCATTTTTGATTATAAAAAAACTGTGTGATATGAAAGAATTTTACTGATGTCAGTGAACATGATGGCAGCATGTTGCTTCACTATTAGCAAAAAATAATCCTCATGTTGAATAAAAATCAATATTAAATTTATTAAAGCATAACTGAGTCCTGTCTTTTATTTCACATGTGAAAAAAGAATTCATTGCTAGAAGAAAATATCAAAGAATGTTAAAAATTCATTCCATTTAAAAACTGATGTCTTCTTCCAATATTTTATTCTTTTTATAATTAGTATATCCATGCATTAAAAACCTTTTGATATCAAAAAGCTTATAACGTTAGATGGAGCTCTTAATCCTGAATATTAAAAAAATAATTATTAGTGCATAAAATGCCAAAAATTACAAGTACATAGTCTGTGTATTATACACTAATGTTAATATTCTAAATTGTAAAAATAATTTTTGAAAAAGGTATTTAACATTTATAACAGCAATTTCTTAAACAAAGGTTTTCTAGTAAATCCAATAAACTTTTGAATAGAATTAAAACTAGTTTGTATTACGCCCTCACATTAATAGGGAAAAAATTAAATCAAAATATCCTTTTCATCAAATGATATAAAGATATGTTATCTAATTAAACGTAAACAACTACAAATAAAATCACTTATAAGAATCAGAATTTTCAACTTTCATTAATCAAGAATATCCATAATTAAAGATTTCTTTTCCATTAAATTGTCAATTTGTGCAATATCTTTTTATATAAGCTATGTAAAATATCTTCTGCCACATTTGAGGTTATGGTAGTACCAGATTATCGATTTATAAAAATCTTATTTTTCAGCTTTCACTAATCAAGAATATCCATAATTAAAGATTTCTTTTTCTATTAAATTGGCAAGTAAATTTTTTTTTTTTTTTTGTATGTACGGTAACCTCTGTTTACATTTGAGACCATGGCGTTGCCAGATTATCAAACATCAATGCAGTTTTATGGGGGATATTGAAGATAAAGCATCTCTAAATAATTTTTTGTGTTTGCGCACATTCTGAAACCATGTACACGACATAAACTCTTGAATCCATATGAAAGAAGTCTGATGAACTGTTGAATGCTGAAATAAAAGAAAGGTTACTGTATCTTTTATTCTAATTCAGTATCATAATTTCCTGTCTAAAGTATTATTCTTCACAAAAAGGCATGGTATAATAAATAAATCTTTTGAACTATTATTTATTAGGAAAAAAATATGAATTGTGGATAATAAAGAGAGCCAAATTCTACAATGGTATAATACAAGCCTGTTTCAAACCAGATATTTAGTCTTTTTTTATCACTTGAACATAAGAACATTTTTGCAGAAAGTCAATTAAAAGTGATACTAATCAAGATTACTGTTTCTATCAATAGCAGGAGGAGTGTAAAATCACAAAAAATGATTTTTGTAGCAGCATAATTTTTACATTAAAAGTTCATCTTTCATATTTCAAGGAGATAATAATAGCTAAATAGTATAAAATTAATTAGTATGTTTGAGTTTAATTTTATTTAGTACCAATCATTTCGTATGATAATGGAAATTCAATATAAAAAATTAATTCATTGATATAAACATTAATTTCAAGAAGAAAATTAGAATTAAAATAAAAATTAACGTATTCTATGTATAGAAAAATTGTAAAATATTTATTTAATGTATATTAATAAATACAATCCGTTACTGAATTGGATACATTTCAGTAATGGATATATTTGTTAATAACATTTTGAATTTTTTTAAAGGCTAACAATTTTTCTTCCAGCTTCGAATATTTTGAATTCTTAGCAATGAATATTTTTAATGGATTTCTTATAAAAATATGATTATTTAATTGACATGCAAATTATTTTAAATGAATAGTAAGAAATAATTTTAAAATATCGAATGATAAGAATTTTTTTCTTACTCATATATGTTTACTATAAGTTATTTTTATTTATATAAGCAAAAATAGTGTTTTTTAAATATTTTAGTTTTAAAATTATAAGTATCCAATTTTTAAAAAATACAAAATATCGCAAAAAAAAAAAAGCAATATGCCATGCTTAAGGAGAATGAACAGTTATGTAAAGGTAAATGATAAATGTCAAATATTATTAAGAAATCTTATTTTTGAGCATTTTATTATTTCTGGACCAAACATATGGTACTTTTTCTGTGTAACAAGAATATGCTCACTATTTTAAAATGGAAATAAAGATTTGCTTCAGCTTCAATCATAAAATGATTTGAAGTGCCTATCACTAATATGAAGACATAAAAAAATCTTGACGAATGTTGATGTAAAACCAATAAATCCTATCACCAACAAAAACATCATAAAGTAGAATTCTTATCCTATTCGTTAATTCTTACCTCCTCTCTAGTGGAAATCTTGGTGAAGACTGAGGATTGGCTATTTTACCGGCTAAATCAGGAAGGAAATCTTTTTTTTTTTTTTTTTTTTTGGGGCTGAAATGCAAAATTTACCATTTCTGTAGCAAGGGATGAATTTTGGGCCCAGACTTTCCACACCCCTGCAATAGTCAAGGAAATCATTTTAAACTAATTCCAAGAAATGAATAGTTTAAAATTTAAGCTTTTAATTTTTTTTTCATGTCACTGAAATTATACTTCTGTTTTTCAAGAAAAAATTATTGCTTATTTTCCATAGACTAGACATCTGCGAAAAATTGAAAGATGTTAATTTATGAGCTAATGGTTAATGTTAATTTATGATCTTTATGGCAATTGACTCATCTGCATATGATATGTCGTTATAAACTGAAGGCAGAAAATTATGTTAATCCGAAAGTATTCATTTTAATAAATTTTTTTATGTAAATAATCATTCTGAAGCACATAAAGTTCTTCTACAACAAATTGGTTAAATTTTTTAAAACTTAAAAATATCAAAATGTTTACTGTTTCATTATGAATCAAAAATGATTTCAAATGCACTTGTAACTATCATTTTAAAAATTATAAACTGATTGTACAATCTATTAAATATACCAAAACACTAACTATTCATCCCTATTCTCATGTAAAAGATGAGCCAAGAGAAATAAATTATATTGACTTTTAATAAAATAATACATATAACTTCATACATACTTTATCTAGTCAATAACATTATGCTTTTTACAAATTTCAATCAGAAATAAAAGCATTTTTTTGTAATTTATTTTTTATTAACAAGAAATAATGCCATTACGAAACATTCCTACAAAATAGAAATTCTTAAACAATCATATAAATCGTTCTAAAAAAAAAAAAAAAAACAATCCTAGCATAGCATAAAAACTAAAACAAAAGAAATAATATTTAAATTGTTTAGTTATACATACATAGATATATAAAAAATTACAGCAATCAAATAGAAACAATCCATTTCCTTTTGATTGCTTTAATTAATTTTTTTCCAAATCTTTTATTTGATTAAAAAATATTTCTTTAAATAAAAAAACCTTTTCAATTTAGACACCAATGACAATTTTATGTTGTGCAGAAAACTAATGCCTACAAATAACTGAAAGCATTTCTAAGTTACATTTAAGTTTTTGTTTTTTACATTAATTTTACTTCATTGAAATACCCATTTTTCTAATGAATTTTAATTCATCTTGTTATTGATATTTAGGCTTTTAATAATATAAATAAAATAGACTATGATTTAACTTTTAAGATATAGAATTCTAAGTTAAAGAATTTTTCAAGCTAATTATCCTACAGACGTACTATTTTTATTATGAAAATAAGACTTACAATTTCTAAAATATTTATCTAATTTAATAATACAATAATAAATGCATGTTTTAACATATTAATTATAACTCGATGCGCTTTTTGGCAGGTTTGTATCCTAGTGGTGGCATGGATATTTGTTAGTGGTTCGGGATCCACTTTAAAATGTAAGTCCCAGTCTAATTAGCCTTTTGTTTGCAAAAAATAACCATACAGTAACATACCAAATTACCCAATCAAGTTATAATTAGAGAAAATATGACAAAAAATATTTAAAATTTGTAATATAACACAGAATTTTAACCATATTTAACTGATCTTTACAAAAAATTATATAATCTAAAAAAAATAATAATGAAAAATAAAAGGGATAAGTAATCTAACATACAATGCAATAAAATTGAATGCATGAGAAATTAAAATACAAAACAAGTGATTAGTGTATAAATGAGTCTTAACAATGTTTAACAAATAATGATTCATAAAATTGAACATTTAAAAAATATTTATTAAAAAGACAAATACAGCTAATTCATCTCCACATATAAATTGTGATATAAAACATAAATCATCTACCAACTTATCAGAAACTTATAAGTGATTATTGCTTTTCAACTGAACAATGTTTCAACAAATGTGATAATGAATACAACAAAATATACTGTAAAACAATTACTTAAAAATACATAATCTGTAAAATCAACTCTTTTTAAAAACATTTTAATGCCTATTTTTTCATTAAAACTAGCACAGAATTCAGAAAATCTATAATATAAATTATAGATTTATTTGAAAGCAGTATATTTTAACAGTAAACATACATAATCGAATAAACTACATTATCCACAAAACAAAATATTTCTTAATAACAGAGCATTTAAACAAAACATACAATGCAAATGAAATGAACAACATTACATTTAATTGAACATTACATAAAATTTACCCAATACATTTCATTATGTTAAAAAAATTTTTTATTTTAAAACCACACATCTAATAATGACTTTTAAAGTGGTTCACTACACCTTTTTTTAAATTACATTTTAAAAATTACTACTAACAATGAACAAAAAAGTTTTGTTTTTTCAGGCTGTAGTTTATAACTTTTAAAAACCTTGTTTGAAGAATCAAATGAGTATATTTTCTAAACAAATTATATCTAGTCTATATATAACTGTTGACTAAAATATCTGCTGATAAAATTTCATTTCATCAGATACATTTTGGAAATTACTTTGTACCTTGTTCTATCCCAAATTATTTACATATCTGTAAATAATAGGGTTTTAAAACATTACGCAATGATTTTTAAAATTCTGACAAAAAGCTAAAATTATACCTTTAAAATACCATAATGAAATTATATACATACATGTATATATATGTTTCATTTCCTAAAAACATGAAATTTTCTTAAAATTCTCAAACAAATCAGAGTAATTTACGATATATTGCACCAAGATTTTTTGTTTCCAACATTTTCTTCTGCTACAATTTGAGATTTGGAAGATGAAAGAGTTTCAACTGTTTCTTCATTAACTTCTGAACCAATTTTATCAACTTCACAAACAAAAAATGGATCTTGAGACCTATAGCAAATATATATTATGGAATACATATTATTTAACTGATACTGGTTTTCCACTATTTAGTTTTGAAATGATAAATATAATTTTTAAAACCAAATCTATTATATATTTTATTTTGTGAAATTTTTATAATTTTGCTAATTATCTATTTTATTTCTTGCATACTAATAACACAGAAATGTTCAGTTTTCAGGCTACTACACTTGATTTTATTCTTGCATTAAAAAACATGTTTTAAAATATTAATACACATAGCTTTGATTTTATTTATAATTAACAAGAAGGCAGATGAATTTCTATCTTTAATTAAATTTTAGACTAGATAATTCATGTTATTCTTGATTTTTAAAAAACATTTAGTATTTAAGAAACTTGTTGAGTGGATTTTTTTTTTTTTTTTTTTTTTTTTTTTTTTCAAAAGCATGGAGGAGAAATCTGCAAGTTAAAAAAAAATTCTAACATTTATTACATGGGAATTCTTTTCCAAAGAATTTGGATCAAAAAAAGATCTCATATCTTAAATGGTAATATTGTAACTTAACAAATTAAAAATGAATACTCACGTTTCTTTATGAGGTGGCTTTGAGAAATCAAAATCCCAAACAATCAGCTGGTGTCCACCACTAACAATGCGTAATTTGTTCTTTGACTGAATCAATGCTAAACTACATATTTCTTGAAGGTCACCAGTTAAGGTACCTACATAGGTCATTTCAGGTAATCGCCATACTGAATGAAAAAAATAATGTCAAAAAATATGATCATCATATAAAAATTATCAATATATTTTATGAAAATGAACCAGGAAAATGTTCAGGGGTACAAAGAAAATAGCTCTTTATTAATTAGCTGATGTACTTGTCATTTTAGATTACTCAAGCTGGAAAGATTGATAATTTGATATTAGCCTTGAAGATCACTTTGAGAAATTCAAAAAAGAAAAACCTATCTACAATAATCGCTCTTTAATCTATCTACAATAATCGGTCTTCAGATTTTTTTTTTTTTTTTTTTAATGTTGATTTGAGTATTTGACCACTTAGTCGAGAGCACATTTTTACAATTTATAGTAACTATCCGTTTTTTCCTTTTAGTACAACATACGATATATATAAATTTGTGAATAAACTTGTATAGAGCTTTTTGAAGAAAATATCCAAATCACGGAAAGCAATGTGATATAATACTTTTTTTAAAATGCACAGCAGGCTTGTGTATTTTTCTTGCCATAGAATAGCTGGGTAGAATTTGTTTTTATTTATCTATGTATATTAATTTTTCTTTTTCAATAGGTTTTTTTTTTATTTTTATAAGCACAGAATATTTAATAAAATTAATGTTCAATATTTTAATTTCCATTTTGCAGTTGCTAGAATGGCAAAATACTTTTGGATATTTATATTAACTACAATGGTTAAAAATGTACATGCTTTAGCCATTTTAATTTTTATTCTAGAATGATTAATTCTTGGTATCTCTATTAAAACTATATTGATGCTAAATAATAAGGCATGGCCATGGTCCCCAATGTGCCATATTACAGAGCACTTACTTATACTGTAGACACAGCTTAAACTCATTGACACAAGAAATAAAAAAACATATAAAATAAATTTAATAAAGAAAAACTATATTGTTCAATAAAAGCAATTCCAAAACACAGACAAATAAAAAACTTCCTTGGATGGATATTAAAGTTATTTGCTTTTACAACTTGTTTTTAAAACAAGATTTAAAAAGATAATTTGTAACTTTTAATTACTCATCATTAAGGGATTGAAGAAATATATCACCACAAGTCAACATCATATAATTTATGTTATAAAATATAATTTTTCCTTAAATAGAAACTTAAAATATATTAATGAATACAAAAAATATTCATAAAAAATCTATATTTTAATAAATATATATGAATGTACAAGAAATGAAATCGAACTGAATAATTGAATATTAAGAAACCAAAAATTAAAACACATAAAAATGAACATTTTACCATTTATGCCTCCAGTATCAGTGGCGGTTTCAAAAAAAGTAGTAAGTAAAATATTATTTTTGACTAAAACAGCTTCACAAATGCCACATTCATCTGGCTGGTTTACAAACAATCTTAAACGTCCTAAAGAATAAAAATCATAGTCATTAACAATAACATCAAAACAATTTACAATTATGACTACTAATTACGCAAATGGTTAAATAATTTTATAGCAATGAATTATTGAAAACTAATGGATTCTTCATTAAAGACTTGTGTTTATTAGAAAAGTTTGGAATTTAATGAAAGAATTTGCTATACAAAAATTTGAAAATCTTAAAATTGAATTGAAAATTTTACATGCAAGATTTTATACAGATTATATATATATATAAAATATCTACATTATTTCAAATATTAATTGGTCTTACAGATTTGCAGATTGTAGTAACACAAGAAGTTTATTTTGCAGCAATTTTTTTTCTGAAAATGTTACATTTTTGTTGTATGCATTATTGATATACCAAAATGCAAAAACTTTGCTATTGAGATGCTGGACAGGATCGACAATGCTCACAATTAAGAGAATGTGATATTCAGTAAATCACCATTCCCCACATCTGGAATGATAAATCATCACGTTTGTAATTGGGGTTCAGAACAACCTAACTTTGTTCAGGAACATATCAGGATAGTGGAAAAGTGAAGGCGTGGATCTGATGATTAACAGAATCTAATTTATCTCAACATGCTTGAGCAGTTTGTTTTTTACAGCTATTTCCTTTGAAGCCAAATGTGATATTGCAGTAGGATAGTGCCCCACTGCACTGGAGGTTCGGGCAATCATCATTCCTTAGATGAAACATTTCCACAGGGATGGATTAGATGAGATGGAATCACTATTTGGCCACAACCATCTCCAGACATAACTCCTCTGGATTTCTTCCTGTTGGGCTATGTTAAAAACATGATCTGCATTACACCCAAATGTGAGGCTTGTTATCTCTGCCACAGAATTGCAGAAGCCATCAATTCAATCACACCTGACATACTTCGCAACACATGGATTGAAACATGCATGTTGTGTTGCTATTCATGATTATGCAAACCTCTAGAACTCATAGTTTCTGTACAATTAATATTTGAAATTAGGGAGGATCCATATGGACTTCCTGTAAATATATAAGTAAATCAAAATATGAAAAAACTAAATTTCAAAAATTGTTGCTTCTATACACATAATGAAACACTTTTTTTTTTTTTACTTCAATAAGAGTACATTATTCAACTACATACTAAAAATTTAAAAATATATCAAACTATCAATTATTATCTCTGCAATAGTGATTTTTCCATTTTTAACAATTTTTTCTTTATTCATACATATGATATATTATCAGCAAACGCTTAAAAAGCAGACAATGTATAGAACATCTAGCATTTGGAGAAAACATGATAAGTGGCAATTATTTTATGTATAAACTTTATAAAGAATGACAAATACTATTGTAAGATTGATTCTTTCCTTGTTATAATAAGAAGGTTCTTATTTTGTTTTCCACAGTAAAAAAAAAAAAAAAAAATTTATTTGGTATTTCTTTCTTTTTCATATATGCTTTACACATAAAATCCCTTTTAATACTTTCTTTAAGTAATCTCTTTGCTCTATAATAATGCATCGCTAAAGTACATAAAATAATTAGGATATTGCCTATTTTGTACAAAAATGCCATGCATTCATTACATATATATATAGTGAAAACGAATCTAAATCAACATTTGTTAATAATAAATATTTACCATATCTCCAATCTAATGTTTTCAAGCGACATGTATTATCCCCAAGGAGAAGTACATCATTATAAGCAGTTACTGCTTGCCACTGAGTAGGACCAAAATCTGATGTGCCAGAAATGATTTCTTTACGCCTTCTAGTATATAAAGGTTGAAGTTCTTCTTCATCAAATAGCCATACTTTAACAGTTCCATCTTTTGAAGTAGAATAGACGTAACAACCATGAACCTTTTAAAAAAGTTTAAGTAAATTCAAAGATTATTTTCCTAGTTGATTCTTAAAAATATACATAGAATCCTGCTAAGGAAATTTACTTGGTTAAATTGCTTCAATATATTTATCCCATAGATGATGCACACTGAATTTGAAGAAAATGTACAATGATTGAATATTCAAAAATACCACATGAATCAATAAATCTTGGGGCTAATCAACAGAGGGTGCCTCTAAATAAATATTCATACATTTGATTATATTAGCATATAACCTTCAAATTACACATGTCAAAATTTCATAACATTTAAATCATTCATTGTCAAACTACAGTGGTTTAAGTAATGTTATTTTTGTAATTATTAAAACAATAGAAAAAAATGAGTTTTGTGAGATAACAAAACATTGCTTTTAAATGGAAAAAAAATACTTTTCAAGCTCAGCAATGACTTGAAAAGTGTTATCTGGACTCTGCTCTGTCGAAAACAATCATTTGTCGGTGGTATGCCGATTTTAAACATGACACAGCACACCTGATTTTCAAAATGAGGCTGTTACTCCAGAAAACACACACACCATAATGGACAATTGCAAAATGAAGTTGCATGAGGTACCTTGCATCCTGTAAATGTTATTCCATGAACATTTAGGTATAAAAAAGCTTTTTTTAAAATGGGTTCTACATTTACTTACAATGGAGCAAAAACAACACATCAATGATTTAGAGCACCATTTAGGCGAAATAAACAGGAATATGTACAACATACATTATAATATGCAGCACTGGATGAAACATGGATCCATCATTACACACCGCAATCAAATCAAAGTCAGCTGAATGGAGAGCAATTGGTGAAAGATGTACAATGCAACCAAAGACTCAACTGTCGGATGGAAAGGTAATGGCCACTATATTTTGGGAAGTGCATGGTATGATATTCATTGGCAATCTTGAAAAGGGAAAAATTATCAAAAAAGAATACTATATAGCATTATTGAATTGCTTGTAGGCAGAAATCCCAAATAAATGGTCACATTTGAAGAAGAGAAAAGTGATTTTTCACCAAGACAATGAATGCACTGTGTCACACGTCGATGGTGATGTCCAAATTGCTTCTTCTCCAGATGCCCCAGTGATTATTGGCTGTTTGCAGACTTCAAAAAGATGCTTCAAGAAAAGGGCATATTGATCCCTGTTTTAATAACAGTTTCATTTCAAACCAAAATAAAAAATTAGAAAAAGTTCAATTATAAATTAGCATTAATTGTTGATAAATGGAATTCTTGTTAGAATTTACAGTTTCCCACATTATCTATTTTCAATAAGTTACCTGTTCATTACTATAATTAATCACTTCAGAATTTTTTTTTAGCGAAAAAAGAAAGGTTCTGTATCATATAATACAAAATAACATAGAAAAAAAGATCAAGGTGACACTTTTTGATAAAGAATTTTGAAGTACAGAGTTGCACAATTATAACAATTGGCTAAATTTTTTTCAAATCAAGGAAAGGTCCTCAATAATAACACTGAAAGTATACTTTCCGACATGATACTGCCAAATTTACTTACAAGTTTTATAAAGAGCAATTTTTTATTCTAAATCAATAAATATTATTATTTAAATTTACAATTTCAGTAGGATTTAATTTCTACTTCTTAACCATTATTATTGAACTATTATGTAATTTAAAGAATATATGAATAGATATCACATCTTAAGCTTAAATTATTACCAAAAATTTTAACGATGAATAATAATTGATTATTTAAGTATTTAGTAAGACAAATATTCATAAAAAGACATATGAAAGAGCAAATAGTAACAAAAATTAATAAACTATATATCTATCTATATATGAATAGAATTTTATAACATTTGCAATGCATGCAAGCATATGAAATAAATAATTAATGCTGAATGTACCCAATATGAATAGGGATTAAGAAAATAAGTAATTTAGCTATTTTGTAAGAGATAATTATTTTTCAAACTCTAAATGAAAACTTGCAAAACTTTTCATCCAAAAAGCAGGAAAAGAAATAAATAATGATCATCAATTGAGATAGAATAAGCCTTTTATTTTTAAAAATGACAGGTTAGATAAAGAGAAATTAAAAATTAACATTAAAATAAATCAATCTGAATAAAAATCAACTCAAACAATAGTTTATTTAGCATCCTGATCCATAATAATATGCATATAAATTTAATTCATAAATATAATGAATAAATTTCAATGAACATAAAAATCTTTCATTTAGAAAAAGAACAATAAAATTGTCAATAATAAACAATAGTTTATTTAGCATCCTGGTTCATAATAATAATGCATATAAAATTAATTCATAAATATAATGAATAAATTTCAATGAACATAAAAATCTTTCATTTAGAAAAAGAACAATAAAATTGTCGATAATAAACAACTTCTGTAAAATTATTATACATAGATTTTAATACACTTTATAATTACCTTAAGACTTGCTACAGCTGAATCATGGGCATAAACAAAATGGACTAGTTTTGCCAAATGCAAGTCCCATACTTCTAATTTTCCACCTTCTAGAAGAAAGAAAATTTTCTCAGAGTTTTTTGAAAATACATCATAATATATGAAGGACAATTAATTGACAGATAAAAATAAAAGCTACTGATTATTTTTCGTTTAGTAGAATAATTAAATGTTCTTTTTTATTCTGGTAATTTTGATGTGCCAACGATTTTGTTAACAAATTGATCAATTTTTGTAAGCTTGTTTTGATTATGTACAAAATAAAAAATTCTGTAAATTAAATCTAAATTGAGATTTTTTAATAACATCCAAATAGATTATTTGAATATTGCTGTAATTAGGTGAAATAGGCATGTCTGTTATCTAACCAGATCTTGAAATTTTTATTAAAAATGGTTTCTATCAAAAGAAAATTGATGGATATACACGCAAAAAAAAAAGGTTATTTTTTCATATACAGAAAAGCAATTTTATCAGATTAATAATGTATTATATAATTTATACCCTCTTTAAGTAAAAATTTTGTTAATAGGGATACCCTAATGTGTATTAAAAGGAATTTTTCACATATCTAATGAAATTTATCAACATGAATCCTTTAAATATTTATAATTTAAAAATTCAACTATATGTATAACAAATTAGTGAAGTCTTTAGATTCTTTATTACTCATTTGAACTTTTAAAATTAAATGCATAAATATATTTTTAATATTAAGAATAAAAGAAAAAGAGCATATCTTGTACTTTAATGCCATGGATGCCAATTTTCAAATAATAATCGTTCATTTAGCATACCTTGTTTTTAAATATTTACAAGAAAAAAAGTAGGTTAATTAATTAAACTTTTTTTTTTACTTTAGACATTATAAAATCGCAATATTAAGATAAAATCACTAATTCGATGTTAAAAAAAACAAAGAATAAAACTTTTCAATCAGGACATTTCAGGAAATTTTTTCATGAATTTTTGTTGAAAGAGTATTTCATTAGTTATTTCATGTTAAGATCTTAAAATGCAATGAAAATAGTTAAAGGAACTAGAATTGTTCATAGTGTACAACTAACATGGTACTTACGTATTAACGGTACCTTGGCGACAGACTTGGCAGTTTTTAAGTGTCGCCAATCTAACAGCTACTAAGGTTACCAAACCAATAGAATAGATTGGTGCCACTTAAAAACCACCAAATCTGTAGCTGCAGTTGGTGCGTGTGCTCTTTATTGGCACAACTGTCGCCAAGGTACCGTTAATACGTAAGTACCACTAATATTAACAAAGTAGCTATCAAAAAATAAATTATTATTGAATATTTGAACAAATGTAATTTTTAGAGTGTTTTATATTCTTTAAAACTACTTTAATGCAATTACACGTTCAAAATATATTTAAACTAGAAAAATACATTAAAAAATAAAATCTGAAGCAATCCACATCTTAATAAATAATTATAGATTTTATTTAAATTCTTAATCAATCAAAAAGGATGCAAGAATTAATCACTAAAAAATATACAGTTTTAAAAAACTAACAGATTACTAAGTAAATCCTTACCTGTGCCAACTACAACATACAACTGATTTTTCAAAATATCCATGCAAATAATACTGTTAAAAGTGTACAAGGCTAAAATTTCCTGGCCTAAAAAAAAAAAAAAAATTAACATTATATTTATAATGTTAAAAAACATCTCAAGTAAAATGATTTTAGATTATAAGCTTAAATTGAATTAGTATTTTAAAACAAAGAAAAATTTAAAACTGTCATTTAAATTTTTAGTATTCTATAAGTTGTAATCGTAACTTATAACAAAATTATAATAAAAGAGTATCTTAAAAGATTATTCTTTTAAGAAGTTACAGCTATGCTTTAAAAATGTAAAATTTCAACGAGATTATATTCTAAAAAAAAGTATAAAAAAAAAAGGAACCTATGAACTCACATTAACCAATCAAATTATGTGATCAATAATATACTTAACACAAGTAAAGCAATAATATATATATTTTAGTAATTGAAAAAATTTGAACATAACTTACCATCCAATACAGACCAAAGGCGAATATGACAATCATAGGAAGCACTAATTGCAATTCGTGAAATTCCTGTGCAATTTAATTTTGATCCAAGAGTAAGTGATTCTTCAGAGTTTAAAAGAATCACAGAAGTTACTGTAGCATTATGACCAGCAAAATTATTAATTTCTTTTTCTTCTTCAACATTCCAAACTTTGACAGTTGTATCGCCACTTAAAAAAAATTTAATAACA
Source organism: Caerostris extrusa (assembly GCA_021605095.1). Lineage (NCBI taxonomy): Eukaryota > Metazoa > Arthropoda > Arachnida > Araneae > Araneidae > Caerostris > Caerostris extrusa. The sequence continues at coordinate 101,124 of BPLR01010164.1, forward strand.
TTTTATATAATAAAATCAAATCTACAAAAAGTCATCATGAAACAGCATAATACATCCAATTTGTAATGATATGAAGAATTTAAAAGGATAAAAATAAAGGCAAAAGAATTTTGACAATATTTATAAAAATATAACTTGTTGAGGTTTAAAAATCAATACACACATACTTACCAAGATCAATTTAATTTAATAATAAATCTATCCAATAAATATATATAATGTCTTAGTTATTTAAAGATGAAGCTTTGGTTATTTTCTAATAAATTCATCCATATGTTGCTCAGGAAATCAGGTTATCAAAAAACCATATGTTTGACATAAATATTGCTTAAATTAGGACATATTTTTTAAGTACCCACTTATGAAAAGTCATTTTTACTACCCATCTATCATGATTCCATCTCTGTATAAATATGCTTTCATAATTAAGGATTATTTAATTTTCTATCAATTAAATACTTACCTAAATTTACAATATTTCTATTTTGAATAATTTTATTAAATAAAATCAGATACACTAAACAAAAAATATACTTATTTTTTTTCAGGAAGCATATATTTGAAATACGGTTAGTAAGAAGATGCATACATAATATTCAGCATGATATAAATAGTAAAAATTCTTTATTTATGGAAGCAGTCCTTTCTTGGTGCTAAAAAATGTTGAAGACAAGATTTTGAGAAAATATGAGACACTGATAGAAGTGTTACAGTTCCAAATTATGTTTCTTGATGAAGATTTTTAAATGAAATTGAAACATTTTTTATGTATTATTATAAAAAATAAGTCTTATAACTTGTTAATAATTTAAAAAAAAATATAAAATACTTTATCATCTTATTGAATTATAAAATAATGCAGGATTAAACATTGTGGCAAAATAAAAAAAAAATTGTAAATAAATTATATAATAAATGAATAAATTATAAATATATAATAATATTTTTTTATTTATAAATTAATTTACAAATTCAATAATTACTATAAATACGGAATCATTGTCATAAGATAATGTAAACAAACTGTTAACCTAGTGTCATAACATCTTTTTTTTTTTTTTCCTTCCTCTTTATATATCCTTTTAGAGTTACTATCATGATAAGCAAGTAATCTATTAATAAGTAAGATGACAAAAAAAAAAAAAAAAAAAAAAAAAAAAAAATTTTTTTTTTTAAATACTAATTTTAAAATTATATTTTAATATATTTCTAATAAATTATTCTATACCTTCAATAACACATCTTTTTCTACCATGTAATTACAAATAATCAAGCAATGGGCAATAGCTTATGAAAACACGTCAATTATATAAAAGTTTTTATTTTTGTATGAATTATAAGCATTTTATTTCTTCTAAAAATTTTTACAAATAGTAAACAAAAAGCAGCACACAATTTAGTTTGTTGTATAACAAAATGCAAGACTTATACTTCTTCCAAATACACTGCCTGAATTGATTATTAATAAAATATATAGATATAGCCTACATAAATAGATGTATTAAGGCTGTATAAAAATATAGCCTTAATACGTCTATTATACTCTTTTGAAAGAATGTTGTATATTCTAACATATGTAAAATTCTCACAGAAATAAGTTGAAATTAAAATCCATACAAATAAGAAAAAGTTAAAAAACAAATCTTATAAATGTATATTTATTTTTACCTTGATGAAAGAATGAAATCTTCATCTGCATCCACACAGAAGACAACATCAGCGTGACCTTCTAATTGTGCTACTTTCAGTTGACACAATGTAATATTTTCAATATCAAATTTATCTGATGCCCCAGTTATCTCTTCATCAGTACTTTGAGAATCAAATTCCTTTAATTTTTTTTGATCATTTAAAGGATTATCAATAGGATCCTCTGTCAATTTTTTATTAATACTTTCACACAATGAAGATTTCTGAAGAGAATCTTCCTCATTATTGCATTGTTCTATGATTTCCGAAGGATTATGTCTGAATTCAATATTTTCATCATGTGATGTCCCTGGTTTATTATATTCTTCTATAATTTCAGGGGTATGATGGCCAAGTCCAATGTCTTCCTCATGGGATGTGAGTGGCGATTGAATAAAAGATTGTTTGCTGGAAGTAAAATCTGAATTACTTGTTTGAAGAGTTTCAGACATTTCTGTTATTTCTTGAAAATTTGAATTATCATTGTTAGAAATTATATTTGGAGTTAGAGTAGTAGTATTCCCTTCTAAATTTATCTCCTTAGATCCATTTAATATTTTATCAGAATCATCTCTTAAAGAAAGATTTTCATTTCCATCAACACAACCACCATTTATATAACTAGCAGCTACAGCATAATCTACATTTACAAATGAATCCTGCAAAAGAGTATTGGGCATATTATTCTTATAAGGAGAACTTTCTTCAGGTGATGTTGGAATTTTTAAATTTTTTTCTTGTCCATTAACATTGATGTATTCTTCGGTGCTATCACTTCCATAGCCTAAATTAAATATTTTTAAGAATTAACATTCGGAACATTTGAAACAAAGTAAAAATTATTATTACAAGTAGTAATAATAATTTTATTGATATATAGAAGTTGATTTATATTTTAGTCAGTAATCTTATGGTTAAATGATCATATTACAATGAAAATAAAAAACAAATATTTCGTACTACTGGAACTTAATAAAAATACTATATTTGTTGAAGGAAAAAAATTATAAGCTTTTGCATGCAAGATTAGAAAGTGTATTTAAAAAATTTTTTTTTTTTTTTTAGAAGTAGTTTAAGAATAAATAAATTTTATGCAAATATTAACATATTAAGAAAATTAACATTTTACACACACACACACAAACAAAAAATTAATTCATTATATTATTAATATTACCTGCTTCTAATTCAAGATTAGAAGAATGTTCCTCTGAAGAGTGATTAACTTTGAGACGTTTACTTTCATTAATTTGAGGTCTCGATTCTTCGCTACTCCTTCTGGAATAAAATTTATTGAATAAACATGATTATATTTATAGATGAATGAATTATAAATCATTAGTATAGCATTAATATATAATATTAATTTTGATGATTTAGTTATATCAGTAAAAATAAAAGAAAAAAAAATCAAATTTCTAAAAACAAATATATAAGAACTCCTACAAATTGTATTAGGGATACAAATGAAATAATAAAATACAAAGCATAAATGTAAAATCGCACTTTAATCTAAAAATACAAATAATTTCTGCAGCACATAACTGCACAATTATCCTGAATAAGGCACCAATTATAGATTTCAGTTTAATTAATAATTTTCTGCTATTATAAAACATTCTTTCTGTAATGTTATCATATGATACCACATTGTTTTTACAAAAAATGATATAATTCAAATATTTATTAAACAATATAGTGTGTGTGTATATATATATATATATGAGTGAGTATATATATTTATACATAATATTTATAAGATTTTATATTTAAAAATTACATAAGCATTCTAGATTATAATAAAAAGTAAGATTAATAAAATCGCCAAAGCAAAACTAATGAGCAAGAACATGTTATTATTATTTTACACACAAAATGTATAATTTACATTTAATTGGCTTTTACAATAGCCAATTTGTTTTATTTATAATTTTCTTTTTTTGTAATAAATATTTAAGGTATCAAATTTATCGATAGTAATTTCAAAATTTAAAAGTTAAATACGCCAATCCCATCAATCAAGCATCCACATATAATATAGAAGCTTACACATGTATTCAATATTGCAAACAATCAACATCTTACACATTAAATAAAATATTACAACGCATAAAATGTGTGTGCATCAAGATAAATAAATATATGAAAACTGAATGGATCAATGACCGAAGTACGTACCTTGTTCCTACACTTTGACGTTTCATGTCGGTTTTTGTTTTAACTTGTTTAATGAAGTTCGATTCTAACTTCAAAATTAAGAGAAAAATCTATTTCTCTGGCAATTCAAATGCAACATCAAAATTGTTTAGTAATGAAAATTTTAATAAAAAAATTCTTATAGCAAGCAAACACTACTCCTTAGCATGTGATTTTAATAAAGTAACAATAATTTTTGATTTTTAAGACGCCGGTTGAACAGTTGCCACTACACAAGATAAATCGATAACATTATTATTATCCTCCTTCAGAAGAAAGGAGGAAGATATTTAAACTTAAGAGCCGGGATCTAAAATGTATATAATTTTCATTATTTTCCTATTACATGAAAACAATATAGGAATATTTAGTTTTAATTTAAAAATATTTCGATTTATTTATTTACTAAATATATTTGCAAATAAGGATTTATCAAAATAGTAGGATTACGCTAACAACTATAATATTCGCATAGCAATTAATGTCTCTAAATCTCAAGCCATCATTTTCCGAAAAGGACACGTCAGACAACCATATATTAATCTCTCCCTTTTTGATCAACAAATTGAATGGGCAACTAATATTAAATATCTCGGCTTAATTATAGACAATAAACTTACGTTTCGAGCTCATATTCAAAAATCAAAGAAAATGTTGGAAAAAAATTTTATCTCACTCTACCACACATTAATAAATTTTCTAAATTAACTTTGTCAAACAAACTTCTTCTCTACAAATAAGTTCTTAGGCCTACCCTTAGCTATGCTGCCTCAATCTGGGGTCTAGCTGCACAATCTAACAAGAAATCTGTACAAATTATTCAAAACAAACTTCTTCGTATCATCACTGGTGCACCCTTGTTTGTCCGTAACTCTACAATTCATCAAGATTTAAAAATTGATTCTATTGACAACTATATTACAAAACTTTCTAAAAATTTCTTCAATACCATTACTTCTCCCGAAAACCCTCTCATTAAGGCACAAACTATATTTACACAATTGAATGGAAAATACAAGCATCCTTTCTCTACCTCTAAATGGAATCGAAGCCTCAAACCACCATAATTTCCTGCTCACTTATCGCTTTTTAGATATTTTACTTCAATGCATATTCAACGCATATTTACTGATCATAAATTTCTTGTTACGTTTTCATCACCAATGATTTACATTTTTCTTACTTTCTTCTCTCTCAAATCATACGATTACTATTATCTATTTATCATGACTTTTCTTTCCTACTACCTTCACATAACCATTGAGTAGATGAACGCTTCGCGTCCAGGCACTCGACATCTTTATTCAACAATGATGACTATAATATTTGTTTCACTCTGGTGATAAAGTGACTTAAAAACTAAAGTAAGAAATTTCGTTTTCTCAATAAAAAACATCAAATAAAACATTTAAAAAACAAACATATTAATATTTATTGCAATGTATAAGCAGTAAATTTGCACCGGAAAACACTGTTAGTAATTTTTACAATAACTTCTAACTCTAAAACAATTCGTATTAAAGCCTCTACTGTTATAAATTATATTTCTACTTTAAAGGTTAATAAGCCTCCTGGATTTAGACAATTTTTTATTGCTAAAAAATTCTCAAAAATCTCCCCTTTAAAATTATTCTAAAAAATTGTGATATTATTAATTGTAGCTTTTATCTCTCTTATTTTCCCACCTATTGCAAAATAACAAGGATTATTATTGCTATTCTTAAGCCAGGTAAAGATACCACCAAACCTAATAGCTATAGACTTATTTCCTTACTTTCTTCCGTATTAAAAATCGCAGAAAATTTTATCCTTAAGTTCTTAAAATTCATATGAAAAGAAATAAAATTATGATTCCATAACAATTGGGTTTCACAAAGAAACTTTGGAATTCCATCAACTTCTAAATCTTACTAAAACTGTTTCTGAAGATTTCTCGAATAAATTTGACTCTGAAGTAATCTTCCTTGATGTAGCCAAGACATTGAGAGACTGTGAATCAATGGAGACTCATTCATAAGCTTATTATTTTTAATTTTCCGCCGTTTCCTATAAAAATTATTCACTTTTATCTCATCAACAGAAAGTTCTTTGTCTCAGTCAATAAAGCTGATTCCGGCATTTGAAATATAAAAGCTGAGTCATTTAGGGATTTCCTAGGATTTTTTCTTTGCAACATTTTTATTAATAATATTTCTTAATCTCCTGACTTACTCTCTTACCTTATTACTCTCTACGCAGATGACACTAAAATGAAAATAAAAATTTCTCCTACATCGCTCAATTACTTCAATTACGTTTACTTTCTTGAAAATTGATTGGCTAAATGGAAAATATGCTTTAATATTGATAAAAAGGAAGCTATTCTTTTTTTACAAGCAAGTTTAAAAAATAGCTTATTCTAGTATCACTATTCCTTATAACGTTATTAATTGGTTCCCTCATATTAATTATTTAGGTATCACTCTAGATAAATTTCTCATCTATCTCACTCATATCAATAACTTCAGGAAAAACTTTAATACTTCTATCCGTATCTTTTACCCACTTATATCTAAAAATTCTAAACTCTCTGTCTCGAATTAAAAAAATCATCTATCAGGATTATATACGTCCCGCCATGACATAAATTCCAGTTTGGGGTTTTGCAGCTAAGTCTAATGTGAAAGTCATTCAAGGATTTGAAAATAAAGTTCTTCGAATGATTATCGATTCTCATAGTACTTCACAAAGGTGGATTTTAGAAAATCCCTTAACCTCTCATTCGACAGTTCATTTTTGTATTTCTAAAATGTTCTATGATTCTATCCCTTTTACTGGCATTCCCTTTCTTAGATTCCTCCTTATTTATCAGTAATATTTTATCTGATAATAAAAAAATGACTTAGAACTGTTCTCAGGCCGGATTTTTCTATAGGCTAACTAGGCTTCAGCCTAGGGCATCAAGATCAAGAGGGGCCTACATTCAAATTGTTAGCAAAATTAGAATTACACTATTCTAAAAACAGTAAACACTAACACAATGAATCGGAAATAAAAGAAATTCTACACATATGACTAATAAACGAACATAAAAATGTATTGGTTAAGATCAAAGCGTTCGGCTCATTGGGTCTGTTCGTTTGTCTATACTAGATTGCACCAAAAGTATAGTTCATACGTTCACTGTTTGCTATGGCAAATACTGACGTGCCTTATGCTACTAAGCTCTGGTTAGTTCTTGCATAAATAAAGTGCAGATTGTTGTAGAATGGAACAGACAAACGAACAGACCTATTGATGTCCCGACGTTCAGTTATATTCTTATTATATTATATTATATTGAAACCTTCAGGAAAATAGATTTTGATGAACTTATAGAAGAATTCTGTGTGAAAAAGTTTAGAAAGAAATTCTTCTAATATTCTATTTCGTCTTAAATGTATACTTGGATTGAATCAGTTCTTAAATAAAATAACCATTAGAATAAAATTTAATATGATATACAATTTGATATATATATATATATTTTTTTTTTTTTGTGATCTGGATTTTGTTTGAATAAACCATTTTGGTTAAAATTCATAATAATTCATACTTAAACTTTATATGCGAATTATTATGAAATAAATTTAGCTGAATTGAATTTGCTTTAATCTTCAATGTATTGAATAAATTTAATTTAATTTGATAGAAAATATGATAATTTTTATTGCATATTTTATTTTCGTAGTCAAAGATTTTTTATTATTTGAATTTTGCAAATGTTGCTTGTTATGTTTGATTGGTTATTGTTACAAGTACTATATATGGTGCTGAGAATAAATGTTCGAATAAGTGTTCTCGACTTCTTTTTTATTTATTATCCGTGCCACATTTTTTATAAAGATTAGTACCAATCACAACATGTTTCATTTAACATATTGATATATATCACAGTAATGATGTATTTTATTATTATCTCTCATGTAATTTACAAACTTAAAAATGGTAGGTGAAGGGGGCCTCATAAGTGGAATAGCCTAGAGCCTCTTTTCATCTAAATCCGGCCCTGACAGTTCTTAATATTCTAAATTAATGTCCCTCCCTAATCTTCTCTTTCGGAAGTGTAACGATTTCAAGCTCCACTTATTGGTGGCTCATTCCTTCTCTATTTTTTTAAATTTAAATTAATTTCTTTTATTTACAAAGTAACTCTTTTTATTTATCTTACTTACATTATTTGTATTGCAGCCACGTTTTCTCTTCGACACTGGCAACAGCACCTTCTGTGTAATTCAGAAGAAATTATTAGTTGACCTCGCTCTCGAGACTCTCACCCGAGAGGACTTGGTTTTGTCTTTGTTAGTCACTCTACGGTCATCTTATGCACACTTTTAGGCTAAACAGACCGGGGCCTACAGTTTAAAGTGGATTCGAACCACTACAAACATCCGTGGCACCGCCGGGACTCGAACCGAAACCTTTGATACCGAGCGCCAGAGCGCTAGCCACTCGGCCCTTCAGGCCCCCACCCGAGAAGAAGCAGAGAGCATCCCTGTGCTTCCGTGAGAAACATTTAGTTGGTCTTCAGTCTCTCACTCTAACAAGAAATATATTTAACTCAATCCTGCGTATTAGTCGGCCTACAGACTCTCTCCCGGAGAGGAAGTATATGTCGCATAATCCTGCATGTAACCGAGTTTTGGTTTTTCGGTTAAGAAGTGGAATTCTTCTACAAAGCTATAATATGTCTTTTACTTTAAATTTTTTAAATATTGTATGTGTTGTGGTATTTGTGCGTGTGTAAATAAAAGGAGTGAAGTTTATATAATCAAGGTTCAATGAAGGTTATATAAGATTAGGATCAATATAAATAAAAGCCGCATTAGAAATATATTCAGTATAAAATGACAATATATTTTCTTATGTAATGGAAAATAGTATATTACTAATAACTACAAAGAATATTAATTCGACAATAATTATGATAACATTATCACACACACATATATATAAATATAATTGAATTAAAAAAGTTTAACGTTTTCATTATGTGCAGAATAAAAAATTTTTTTTTTTTCTTCAACGGCGCCAGCTTTAAATTATGATAGATTATCAACTGTAGATTTCTAATATCTATAGAAATCTACAAATTTCTAATATCTATAGAAATCTTCTTTTCTTTCTGCTGATAAATTAAAAGTATTTTTTCAATTGTGACATTTTTTTTAAATATTCACATATCTGTGTTATTTGAAAATAAATCAATATTAGTAAAATATCGAAGATACTCTTCTAAAAAACTATTATACTAACGACAGCTAAATAAGTGTTGATAATATTATTTTTCTTCTTTAAGAAAGACAAATCTTATTGCAGTTTCACAATTAGTGTTTTATTCATATCCATAAATAGAACACGAATAATTTTTTGTAACAATAGAATGATAAAAGCTTATTCAACAATAGAACAACAAACAAACATTATTTTGTTCGTTTAAGAATTATTCTTGCATTCTTAAACAATTGTTAATTAATAAAATTGTTTTCATTATGTTAAACTTGTTCTAAATTTTTTTTTCAACCTCTCGTTATAAGTTTAGTTAGTCAAAATTCTGAAATTAAAATGAAAAGACCAAAGTATTTTACACGACGTGAAGTTTCTTTACACAATAAAAAGATGATCTATGGGTGATACTATTTCAGAAAGTTCTCGATATAACTCCACTTTCTAAAAGTAGAAAGTATGACAATGAATATTATTTTTGTTTATTTACATTCTTATGTAGAACGAATATATAAAAAAAAAATGGTTAAAAAAAAAAAAATTAGCATATGATGATGATGATGTGAAAATGTATTTAAGTAAACGATTTTTGGATGATGCATGTTTAATATAAAAATAGGATAAAACAAGTAATATAAAAAAAAAAATTTAAGTCAAATCCTATTTTTTTTTTTTCACTATATTGCAGAAAGTCCTTAATAAATAATGTTCATTCATTTTTTAAGTTTATCTGGCGCCATCTATTGGTAGATATATGCAACTTAAATCTAAAAAAACCAAAATTAAGTAATTAAATTTAATTACTGAATTAATATTTGAAAAACTCTATTAACATCCAGTGTCATCCACTACAAGTTAAAAAAATGTATTTGAACTTGAGTGTATGAATAAAAAAGTATTTTATGAACGATTGAAAATTTGGACAAGATATATAGGGAGAGTGTGAGCTAATAGGAATTGAAAAATAGGGTAAAATAAAGGGCCTTTATATGTATTTATAAGTCTGAAATCTTAGGCTTCATTCATATTTAAATGAAGGAGCGCCTCTTTTTTCCAGGATTTCAGTGTGACCTTGGAAAACACAAACTCTTTTATTCCCCCTTTCCATCAAGTCGTCGCACTGATCACAGAGATTCCATTAAGAGTCAATGTCTCTTAACTTCCTTATCAGAAATATGTTGATTTACACAATTAATGTAACTGTATAATTAATATTTGTAGATTATTAAAATAAAGTTGCATAATAATAGAAGGCTTTAAAAAAAAAATAAAAACTATAGATAAAAAAAAAAAAAAAAAAATTTAAAAGAAGATTTTTAAAGATGAAAAGAAGATTTTTAAAAGATTAATTTTTAAAATAAAAAATAAAAAAAAATTGAATTAAATTTAAAAATTCGGTACAATTAGAATAAATACTTTTAGGAACGACCAAAACCAGACTCTATCTAGTGCAGCGATTTTATTTTCCCGAGAGTTAGCAAACTTACTTGCGTGCATTGCATGTTTTGTTTGAACTGGAACAACCGGTTTGGAGAGCTTTCGCGAACGATGCTCGCAGCTCAAGCATTCAAATGTGGACGAGGCTTTATATGGTGGCCCATAAGCAAACAGCATTCATGTATATATGTAATGTACATTCTTGCAAAGTAATTAATGATGAATGCATGAAAAGCATTAGAATACTTTTCATGCATTCATTAAACACTTTTTATGACAATATAAGTATATATATTCTTATCTCTCTCTCTCTATATATATGTATATATATGTGAGAGAGAAATAATGTATTTCTATTGTATATTGCTGCAAGAAATTTATTTTATAAAATAATTCAGGAGTACTTAGATTGTTAAAATTATGTTGATATCAAATAAAGGGCAATATATCAATCATATTGTATATATAAATATTAAAAGATCGACATTTTATAATGTTATAATATATGTAATTAATGCTGCAATACTAATAATTAGGCTGCAATACTAATATAGTTATGAAAAACTAACTTATGAGTAAATAAAAAAAATGTAGGGTTATACTTTTTACTATGTATCAAGCTGGATTTTTTTCTATAAAAAAAAAAATTTATATAAAAAAAAAAATCCAAAATTCCCTTGTTATAGATTTATTCATAAATTTGCATCTTATTTTTAAAACACGTTTTTTGTTACTAAAATGTCCAAATTGCATAACATTATTTTATAATTATCCCTGATAATGAGAATAATTAAAAAAAAAAATAAACCTCTACTGTTACTTAAATGAAAATATTTGAATGCATATTTCAAAGTTAAAAAGTGAGTAATTAAAAGTTTCTAGCAGCACTTTTTAATTGCAAAAAATTATAATATGCCCTTTTGTTGCTGTTTTGAAGAATTTAAAATAATTTTTTCCGGTATATCTCTATTTCTTAAAAATTTATGTTCAAAAGAAAAATATACCTCTTGAAAATTCAATCAATGAATATTTTATTATAGACAATGAAGGCATTTTCCCCTCTGTTGGCGTTTGGAGGAAAGACATCGGTCACTTTTTTCGATGATAAAAGACAGGTAAAAAAAAATTTAGTTTAAAATATTTTGCTCATGATACTATTTCCTTCATATGAAGTTAAAAGTAACAAAATCTAAATCCAAAATAATATCAGTGGATTATAAAACATTTTTTATATTACTTTTCTTTACTATATTCCTTTCCAGAAATTACATTCTCAAACTAAGATCTAATAAAAACGAATAGCATAATCTCATTTCTAAGAAGCAGTAGTCAACTTGTAGGCAATTAGTCAAGGTTGATGTACCCTTTAAGGGCCCTTGAGTGTGGATGGAAAAAATCATTTTATTTTCATTAACCTCTAAATAAATTTAGTCATTTCAGTAAGAACGTATGCAATAAAAACAAGTAATATAAAATTTTTTAAAGTCAATTCCTGCTTTTTTTCATTATATTGCAGAAAAAGTCCTTTATAAATCATTTTCATTCATTTTTTTAAGTTTATCTGGCGCCATCTATTGGTAGATACATGCAACTTAAACAAAAAAAACCCTAAAAATTAATTAATTTAATTTAATTACTGAATTAATATTTGAAAAAACTGTATTAACATCAAGTGTCCTCCACTACAAGTTCAGAAAAAATGTATTTGAACTTGAGTGAATGAATAAAAAGTATTTTATTAACGATTGAAAATTTGAACAAGATATATATAGGGAGAGTGTGAGCTAATAGAAGGAATTGAATAAACAAAGGAAATATAAGTTGTATTCTTAATTATGACTAGATATCACAGATTATTTTTATCACAAAAACAATTTCATTCAAGATAAGCAACAAGTTCGTTTTGGCCTGTATTCAGCAACAAAAATTTAAATATTAATTCATTTAATTTTTCTTTAAATGTGTCTAAGAAAATCACATGCAATATGACTGCATCATGATTTATATTTGTTTTTAATATAGTCGAATTACTTGGATTTCATCTTATGCATTTAAATTTGCCATTACGACAACAGGTGGGCTCATTCTTTTTGAAATAGTTGAATTAAAGAGGACATTGAGACTGCTGTGTCTGTCATGAAGTATGTAGTCGAAAAACCCATTATTTAAAGGCAAATTTTATTGTACCACACCACACAACATTCATAAAAAAGAACACACACAAAACAAAAAAAAAAAAATCAGCTACATTTTACATCGCTACATGGCACTGTGGCATCTTTTGTTTATTTTTATTTCTAGTAATTTTTAGCTTATTTTTCCTCTAGTACTATTACGATGGCATGTGCAATGAATGGACTCCTAATTATTTCTTCACTCTTAATTATTTAATATTTAAAAATTTTTATTTATTTTTAAATTCTTAACATTAATTTTACCTTTATCTATTTCTTTTTCCAAAGTTTTTTCCAGAGTTATAACTCTAATAATTATCATCATGTTAAAAATTTTTTATTTAAATTTAATTTTAACTTCTAGTGCTGCAATATATTTTTATTCCTTAATTTTATTTTTATGATGGAGTTTTAGTGACAGTTTTGTTGCTTAGGTACTCCTTGAAGAAATGTCCGTTGGCGTTGCCACCTCCCCTTTCTCCCCCACTGCAGCACTGTGCTACACCCTGACTGAAACGTTCTACCCCTATTTGGATCAACGCTTCCATGCAATATCTGAAGAGATTGCAGGTCCTCAAAATAGAGTTCTAATGAGAATCACTGACGCACCACATTATTATAATAGACACCGAATCCACGCCGATCTTAAAATTGAACCCATTCTAAATTATGCCAAAAACTTGCAGAAAATTTTCTTAACAAAATCCCGCTCAGTGATAATCCTTTAATTTTAAATCTTCCAGAATACCAGCCACATAAATACAATAAAAAACGACCCCGCGCAATTTTTTGAATTAGACTTCATTAGTTTCCCGGAACCTAAAAAGAATTCATATTGACCCAGGTTAGGTTTTTTAACGTAAACAATTCACTTTCCTTCCAAAAACATAACGCATCACCACAGCTTCCAATGGGAAGCCCACCTCAACTAACTCCGCCCACTCGTGGTATATATAGTGTGTAGAAAAGGTTCATTTTTTATTTTGGGCAGTTGTACCATCTTCGTGTTGCTTGCACCATCTTTCCTTTTTACTTTCCCTCTTAAATTCAGAGATTTCAACTATTTATGCACTGTGCAAAGATTAAACTTAATTTTAAATTCTATCCTTCTTCCTAGTATTTGTTTTTGTAGTAAAACACTTAAATTTTAAGAGCAATGCTGCTTTCTTAATGTTAATTCTTTTATTTATTTTATAATTTTTTGATTTTTTCTTATTATGCAGCTTAATTTTAATTGTTAACTGGAGGTGTGGGGATTATTCCCCGGTACTCCAATAAATCACACAACTTTGCACTTTGCACCACTCTCTACGGGGAAACCCATCTAAATGAAATAGGCTTAACATGAGCCGTTACTCGGCAACAAAAGCCCGCTCGAAACTTCTGCTAGCTTCTACAATAAATCATAAGCAATAATACATAACTCAGTTCCTCAAGGCCTACTCGCTTACTCATGATAGTGCTGCACAATATTAACAATTCTTCGTTAAAAATCACCTATCGAACTTATTGTGTTAAATTCGATTAATGGCGCTCGACGACAGCTGTAATTTGAATTTTCTGTTCATCAATGTCACAAGCTAACAAATAAAAACTATACAACAACAGCTACAATGTTCACCAATCATTTTGATAAAAAAAAAGGTCCAAGATTCGACATGTCGCAAGCGATGAATGGTGTGCAAATTGAAAGCTGTAAACATAATTAAAAAATACACCATACATATTTTTTGAATGTATTTCTAGAAGTGTATAGATACTTTTCGGAATCCTGCATAATAATAATAATAATAATAATTATAATCAGAATCGCCATTTTTACTATTGAAACAGTAGTGCTTAAATGTTAATATAGTTTTACAAAATTGATTTAATTGTTTGATTTTATGCAATAGGTTAAACGTCATGTTAACCCTGAAACGAATAAAATAGATGCTTGCACCATTCCGAGATTTTATTGATATCCCTTCTCAAAAGCAAATTGAAGAAACTTATTTAGAAAGACGATTTCAAGATGAAACTATGGTTAGCAAACTTATGGAGAGAGTTGCCACGCAAAGATTTAGGGGGATCCTAATAGTGCTGGCCTCACTGCAAAGTTGCCCAAAGAAAAAGAATTCAACGAACATTTGCCTTGGTGGCAAGATGAAAAGTATATAATTGGACAGTTAACAAGTAAAAGTCGGTGGATAAAAGTTAGAAATATGTTGACCAAACAGTCTGTTCTTCTAGAGGTATGCGAAAGTTCTTTAATAATAATAATAATGATAATAATTATACTTAAAAATATAAAGATAGCAACGCATATTTATTTATAAGTGATTAAGTTACTTTAATCTTTAAAAAGTGTATAATGCGCAAGGAGGACAATTTTAGGGAGTTACAATTTTTTTCCTGTTTTAGGTTGCTGGCACTGTCCTTGATATCTGTGTGAAATTTCACGTCAAAATATTCATTAGTGTTTGAGTTACGCTTGGCCTTGTGAAATGTTAAATCCGATTCCGGCGATTTTTTGAAATGTCTGAATTAATTGGGCAAAGAACTTGCATTTAATTTTGTTTGTGGAAACGCATAGAATGATGCAGAAGCCATTTGGTGAGCATTAATATATAGGAAAGAAATGTTTAGAAGTGGTATTAACTGTTCAAAGAAAAAGAGAACGCGTTGAAGACGAAGAGCACTCTGGTCAACCATCAACCTCAACCGACGAAGCTCACGCCCAAAAAAATTAAAGTTTTGGTGCTTGCGAATCGCCGATTTACAATTAGAGACCATGCTGATGATGTTGGAAACTCAAAAGGATCAGTCAATTCCATTTTGGGTCTCAAACACGTCAAATCTCGATTGGTACCGAAAACACTGAATGCGCCAGCTCACACTGCATTGATTCTTTGTGACTTTTGCGCCAAAAAAGAAACCCATATCGCTCCACAACCACCGTATTCACACCCTGCGATTTCTGGATATTCCCTAAACTCAAAAGATCACTCCGGGGACACTGTTTTGAGTCGATTCAAGAGATTCAACGTGAATCGTCGCTCGCTTTGAAGGTCATCCCTGCCGATGACTTTTTAGCATGCATTGAGGATTGGAAAAAACGTTGGCATAAGTGAATTGTGTCCGAAGGAGATTACTTTGAAGGCGATGAAATAAATTTGGAAGAATAAATAAAGAGTTTTGAAAAAAAAATTTGGTCTTACTTTTTGGGCACAGTAATATTTTTCGAATAATTTTTTGTTAAAATAATTTTTGTAACAATAATTTTATTTTATTTTAATAGGTTTGCAGTGAAGAAACATTAGATGAAATTCTCTTGCGGTATCTTAAATTTAACAGACATGCCAATAGTTATACGTGGAAATACTTCGGACAAAAGTTGATGATGAAACAAACTTTAGCAACAAATGGAATACCGGACAAGGATTTCAAGGCTGATAGACTTAGATTAAACAATGAAGATTACTACCCAATAATCGACCTATATTTCAATGATGATCTAACAGAAATGTAATGACAACGAATGAAAAAAAAAAAAAGTTAAAAATCCATTGTTTTAATTTTATTAATCATTCTTTAATGATATTCATCTTATTAAAAAAAGGAAATTTGTATTTCAAAGTTAAACATACGAGGGTGAGGTGAAAAGTTCTCGGCCTGTTAATGAAAGACCGCGACTTTCAGTTAAAAAATGATTGTATTTTTATACATAAACTCCCTTTTCAATACATTTGGCCCAACGTTTCTCCAACAACAGTATTATTTCCCGGAAGTGAGAGTCTGGAAGGTTGTGAAAATATTCATCTACAGCTCTCTCAACTTCTTCATTAGAATCGAAGCGCTTCCCAGAAACAAATTTCTTCAAGTTTGGAAACAAATGAAAGTCAATCATGGGTGGGTGCCAAATCAGGAGAATAGGGTGGATGGCCGAGCAAATCGTACCCCAAATCCCGCAGTTTTCTATCGCCAACGCACCCTTTGTGCACAGGTGCGTTGTCTGGTGAAAGATGATTTTTCCCTTCAATCTAGGCCTCTTCTCGCGAATTTTGGCATCCTGCTGGTCAAGAAGGTAGGACTAATATTCGCCTGTAATTGTTTTGCTTTTGCAAGGTAATTAATTAACAGGACCCCTTTCGAATCCCAAAACATGCTGGCCATGACCTTTACGGCAGATGAAATCGACTTCGCTTTCTTTGGCGTTGAACCACCGGCTTCCACCCACTGCTTGGACTGCTGTTTTGTTTCTGGCGTGTATTGGTGGACCCATGTCTCATCCATGGTGACAAATCTCCGCACAAAATTGGTCGGATCCCTATTGAATTGGTCCAAAGATTGCTGTGAAAATCGTTTGCGCATTTGCTTTTGATAGGCATTCAGCAAATGCGGCACCCATCTTGCGCAGAGCTTTCGCATCCATAATTCTTCGTGCTAGATGTTTCGCATCCTTTTTCCGATATCCCCACAGCCTCAGCTATCTCACTCACCTATCGTCCAACACGATATATACTTTTTCGATGGTTTCCGGTGTGGTTGCGATTTTAGGCCGTCCTTCATGTAGGTCATCTTCGAGGGATGTGCGACCACGTTTAAATTCAGCTGCCCACTTTTTAACAGGTGACATGGAAGGAGCATAGTTCCGTAAACTTTTGTCAACTTCGGAAAAATTTTATTAGGGGGTTAATCCATCCAAAATATAGAATTTTATGACTGCACGATATTCAATTTTATCCATTTTAACGAAAACACGCAAGATGCTAATGCAAAAATTCGTGTAAGCAAACTAATTGAGAGAACAAGTTGAAACTTGTCATACGAACTAATGGCACGTGCAACCAGGCAGGAAACATAAATTTTTGCTGATTGAGGGGCCGAGAACTTTTCACCTTACCCTCGTATTATGACCGTCGTATGGATCAGAGTTAGAATAGTTCCTGTTGTGACTGAAAAACGTAATATCTTCCTTGGTTATAAAACACGTTTATTAATGCAACACAAGAAAGAAATGATGATACATGATGAGGCTATATACAGATGAATAAATCTTTGTACATGATTTACTTATATAATACGTACATCTTATAGACGAAAAACAATATCTTAACAGATTCAACATTCTGTGTTATTACTACTTATTAGAATACGAACCAAAACCAAATCCACCCCTTTTATTGTAGTTGCCAGGTTTCAAAAGTGAAATACGTGATACAGGAAATAAGAAACTTATTAGGAGTGGCAACAGTTCCACTGTAGCCCATGCATGTCGTAAAAGAGGACTAAAATGGGTACCCAGTCCGGGGATATAACCGGGTGGGGTAAAGTCATATATCTCCTTTGGGTGCCCCATGTCTTTGTACCACAACTCTTTATCATGACTCGTCGCTTGGTCTAGATGTTGCTAATGATCAAGTGGGATAAGAAACAACAACACACATTATGACCCCTCTAATTTCCCTCTATATATTACATAAGATTGTTAAGATATGGGGAGAGCGTGGTATGTAAAATATGGCGCCGAGGGGAGTAGCGCTCTGGCATTCGGTGTCATAGGTTTCGGGTTCGAGTTCCGGCGGTGTCATGGATGTTTGTAGTAATTCGCAATCCCTTTAAACCGTAGGTCCCTGTCTAATAGGACTATAGAGCATTGTTCATAGTGCCAACAACCTATCCTTTAAAAAGAAAACCTCTCCTGTTTCGGAATCTGTCGATGGCAGACGGCCATGGTCCAACACGGGCTTTAGTGCCAGGCAGTAGTTTCTATAAAAATGTTTGATAAACTAAAACATATTTTAACTAACATTTAATGCTTTCAATAATATCTCAAATGCCTAGTATGATTTTATGCCGTACAATTGCATAATTTATCATTTTAATAATATCTAGTTAAATAATGTTCATTTTAATAATAATCATCCGAATTATTATTTAATCAACAGCTATGCAAATGAATATTAATTCCAAGGGATTTATGATAACTTTTAGCTCAATATCAACATTCTGAAATAAAATCAAATATTTTCTCAGCTCATTACATACTCGTGTAAATGAACATATAGAGAGAAATTTCCTTAGCATAGTTAGAAGGAATAGTGAATAGAAGATTTTGTTGAAAATGATCCAGCTATTCCTAATTGCATTTGTGTAGCTACAATGCAAAAATTTAAGATAACCTAAGTGAAAATGTACTTGCATGAATATTGTATAGAATAATACAATGTTTCTAAGTAGATATTGTTTAACCAACTTCCTAAAATAAACGGGCGTTATGGAAATAAAACTGAAAATCTTGAATCTGAATTTCTTTGAAAATGATCAAGCTAATTCCTAATCGCATTTTGCAGTTACAATGCAAAAATTCAAGATAACCTAAGTGAAAAATGTATTTACATGAATATTGTATAGAATAATACAATGTTTCTAAACAGATATTATTTAATCAACTTCCTAAAATAAACTAGAGGTAAGAAAATGAAAATGAAAATCTTGAATCTGAATCTCTTGAAAATGATTAAGCTAATTGCTAATCGCATTGTAATATAATGCTAGTATAGTGTAATATAATGTATAATATCAAAATAAACTAAGTGAAAAATGTACTTACATGAATATTGTATAGAATAATACTTTGTTTCTAAACAGATATTATTTATTCAGCTTCCTAAAATAAACTGCAGTTATGGTTAGAGAAAGGGATAATTTTTCGACGTAAAAGTAAATGAGAAAACGTTTCTCAAGCTTTTTGACATTTGTTCTAATTTTTTTTTTTTGATTTTCAGAATAAAATACATCTTTAAGTTATAATCAATTGTATTCTTATTTTATAACGTAACTATTAGATATGACCCAGATGTTCCGTGGGTATTCACTAAAAGAATATAAATTGGTAATAAAGCAAAAATTCTTATCCAAGAATTTCTACTAATTTTTTCTCATCTTTCACCAGTTATCTTTTTTAAAAAGTATGTCACAGTGTTCTTAAAGTAAATCGAAAACTAATACCGTCAAAACAGAAAAAAAAAAATTTCAGCCTTAATTTTTAAAGCACCTTCTCTGATGACGCTATCAGATGACGCCAATCATTATTTAATGATTGGGCCATCTGATGGCTTGAAAATCAAGTGGCGATAAAGAAGAAAATTTTTTATATCATTAAAAAATAAATATAAAAACCTTTTTTATGAATTTTGACTGAGCACCAGATAAAAAAAAATAATAATAAATTGAATTAAAAAAAAATTCGTCTTCTAAGTTTATAAAATAAATTAGATTTCTAGTTTTTAAGTCTCTGCCTCTCGGTGCCACAGGTTTCGGGTTCGAGTACCAGTGGTGCCATGAATGTTTGTAGTGATTCGGCATCCACTTTAAAACAATAGCCCCAGTCGAATAGGACTGCAGAGCGTTGAACGTAGAGCTGACAACTCTATTCCATAAAAAGAAAACATCTCATGGTTCGAGACTTGCCAGTAGGCAGATGGCCCTGGCCCACCTTCGGGCTGTTGTACCATTGAAGAAGAGTTTTTAAGTTTTAGGAATTACAGATAAGCAGATAAATATCTCGCTTTATGCACAATGATTTCAAGTGATATTGATTAGTTATCGTGAAATTGAATATTGCGCTCAAAAATCAAAATTCAAAGGATTTGGTTTGGTTTGTCGCTCTACGGTCATTTTGTGCACACTTTAGGCTAATTAGACTGGGACCTACAGTTTAACGTGAATTCCGAACCACTAACAAACTTTCATGCCACCGCCAGGATTCAAACTTTGATGCCTGTGGTACCAAAGGCCCGAACGCTAACCGATTGGCCATCTGGCCACTCAAAAAAAAAAAAAGATGAATGTAGAGTAAAAAATAAAAATAAATGAAATGAAAGCAATTGACATGTTGGACGTTGTTTTTATGGACATAGTTTTACGATGAATTTTAGAAATAATAAATGAAACATTTGAAATCAATTCTTTATTGATATCAGATCGAAAGAGAAATTTTTTCTGTATAATTTTTTTAAATGCATTGTTATATATGTATATGATTTGATACATCATTAAACACCTAGATACTTTCATTAATAAGTGCGTAATAAAGGAAGAATATTACCTAATATATTTCTAAGGCACTATACTTTTTCTGTGTAACTTTATTCTGTCTTTTAAATGCTATGTCGTGTATACACATTGTTTGATATTTTAGAAAATACATGTTCATTTATAAGTCCACAAATAAAGATAAGTTTTGTGTTTCTATGACACACGATCTCTATAAGTTTAATATATAATAAATTTAATATATAGTTTTTCGTTTTTGAATATAATTTTAAAAATATACAAAAAATATTGTTAGATCATGTAATTGTTTTTAATATGACTCTTTTCTTTTAATTACTATCTAAAAAAAAAAATGTACACGATAGATTTCAAGTGAGAAAATTAAAAATTTTCTTCAACTAATGCATTATGACGTTAGAAAGAGAAGTAGCATTTTAAAATGTGTGACATTTTACAATAATAATTTTTTTGCTATTCATAAATGATGAAATAATGAAACTTTTTGCATTATTATCTATACATCTCATCATATAAGGTATTTAGTAAAATTTTATGATATTTTATACTAACGTATTATGTTTGCATATTAGAGAGTTTTTTGCATATTGTATTTTGGACGTCCGTTAGCTTTTTCTCCCTAATGCGCATGCTCATGAAATTGCGCATGCGTATCTGTAATAATGTTTCCTTAGGGAGAAAAGCTAACGGACGTCCAAAATACGGTATGCACAAAAACCTTCTATTATCCCTATCAAATTCCTAACATATGGTTAAATGTTTAGTTGAATTGATTAGGACATTCGGACTTTAAAGAAACATAGCCCTCTAAATATGTTCTCAAAAGTTTTGAACAATTTAACCCAATTATTTTTTTTAGTTAAATGATTGCTTTTAGAATACATTTTTTTCAATGCCAAATTACACATTCCCTTTTTTTTTTTTTGCTTTCTAAAAAGGATAAAATAATCAAACTTTTTGTATTAACGTCATATAAGGGACATATATCTATCATATGATAATCATATATCAATCCATCTAATCATATAAGGGATTTAGTAAAATTGTATCATATTTTTATGCTAATAAATTACGTTTACGTATTATCCCTATCAATTTCCTAACATATAATTTTGAGTAAATTAATGCTTAGTTGAATTGATTAGGGTTCTTTCGACTTTTAAGAAACATAGCACTCTAAATTTGTTCTCAAAATTTGTGAACAATTTAACCCAATTATTTATCTTAGTTAAATGATTGCTTCATGATAACATTTTTCTTCAATGCCAAATTACACATAACTAAGTGTTTAAGATAGCATTTTCCTCAATGTATCGAAAATCGTAGTTTACAATTCAACTTTGTTATTCAAGGGACAGATTTCTGATTCTTTTTCTGTAGAGGTTATACCGTGTTTCTGGATCTAATCTCAGAGCTGGAAGCCTGTACGAAGTTGGGTAGTTGAGGAGGTTTCGAACTCTGGCCCTCGTAGCATTGATGGACATCAAGGCTTTTCTTGTGTACATGTCCTTTGAGTATACTGTGTAAGTGTCCTCGAATACAATGAGTAAGGGTATTCAGGATACATCTACAATAAATACAGACAAAGGGATTTGAATACACTTTATTAGTATACAAGTACAGAACATTGAAAACTGAAAACTTTAACTAGACAAATACTTATTTAAACGAATTGATAAAACAAACATAGGAAAGTAATTTGTGTATTTTTACAAAAATATGTAATGTTACATATTTGTAAAAGATGAAAAAAGTGATATTGTATATGATTTTGTGGGTTGATAATCTATCATAGTAATTCATCTTTACGCAATTCTAGCATACAATTTCCAGTACTTAAGAGCATAAATTATTTCAATATATCGGGTTATTGTAATTAAAGTCACACTTTCAAAATACTGTAAAAAGAAACACTCATCACAATGAGTAAAAATTTTATCCTAAAAATACTTGGTGAAGGGAAATGGTACTGCAACAAAAAAAAAAATTCCAAAGTGTATTAACAGATGGTGCTTTAAGCGGCATTAAAAGTGAATTCGGCTGCCAGTCATATTTTGAATCGAAATTACAACATATTTGGCATGAGTTGCACATTAAACCAACTGCAGTATTTAATGTGCTTGATTGCTTCGTTTTTTGACAGAAAAATGACTTCCAAGCCACTCAAGGGTTTGGCTTGGAACTGTTACACTTGATGATACTGTTAATGGAAAGCCCATCCATTACGGCAAGGTTATACCAAATTGAATGGGAAAAATTGGTGGAACTTTTTTTAGGACTTTTTTTGATGCCATACCATTTCCTTCTTCAAGTATCTTCAGTTCAAATTTGAACTCATTGTGACGAGTGGTTCTTTATTTACAGAACTTTGAAAGCGGGATTTTAATTATAATCATTCTGTGTATAAAAAAAAAAAAAAAAAAATTACTGAGCACAAAATTATAAAGCAAAGTTTCTTAATCTGCTTAACATATGAGTACATTTTATTATGCTGATAAAAATTTTAAGAAGTATTAAACTATTGATAATTTCAATATATTATTACAAACAGAACATTTATTAGCAATATTAATTTTTATAGAGTTGAATACAGTTCATATACGAGTATATGAGCATAAAATCAAATGTCTTATATTTAGAATACATGGTTCCATAATTTTTAAAAAATAACATAATTGAAATGTATTTAACTTATTTTAAATCTGGTGATGAAAATTCCTGATTTTATTTATTAAATGTTTGACGCTCTTCAATTGTTCTGTAAGCATATGATTATACAGACAATATTTCAGAGATTCATACTGATTAACACTTGTAGACTAATACCCGCATAAGAAAATTGGACAAACATAACATTAAGAAGAGGTTTCCATTTCTTCTTCATTTTAATACAGAGCTCTCAACTATTTCTTGATCTGTTGCAAAAGCGATTATTTCTAACTGTTCCTAGAGAAAATGAAATTTCATTGTATAGTAAGTCGTAAACAAAAATAGCCTAATAGATCACTATTAGACTTCACTTATACCAAGTCAATGCAAGCTGTATTTTGATATAAAAATAGGGCATTTTTATTTATATATGCTGCTAAATTTTACGAATATACTAAACCAAAAAATAAAATATTGTAATGTAGGAGAACATTTTAAAACTGCTTAAGAAAAAAATAACGTGTTTTCCTTCTTCCATTTTATCCAAGTTCGCCGAATTAAATATTATTCTTTCAATGTACGTATCCGTATATTAATATTATCTGTCGTATTTTAATATCAACCCTTTCTTTACCCCGAATCGACCCCTAACAATGTGACATCGACTACTTTGGTAATGAATGATCTCGATAACTTCTCTCATGATCTTACTTTTTTGTTGTTAAGAGCTGAAGGCAAAATATTTCTTATTCTACGAATCTTAAAAATAACTACAATTGTAAAATATGATTAGAAACTAAATTTGAAGAAGTAATTTTAAAATATCTTTTGAAAAAAAAAAAGAATGCAGTCCTCTCTTTCTTGTACTAGAGCAATGCCCAGTATTAGAACTTACTGTTCATCTCATTATCACTAAGGTTCGAATCCTGGCGGTGGCATGGATGCTTGTTAGTGGTTCGGAATCCACGTTAAACTATAGGTCCCAGTCTGTTTAGCCTAAATTGTGCAGAAGATGACAGTAGAACGACAAAAAACAAACCAAACCTAACCATTGTCACTATTTATCAAAGTATTCTCCATTTAAAACTTTGTTTTAAGAATAACTAGGTTTTCAGGTCTTAAAAAAAAAATGTGTTTCAGGGGTGTATTGGTAATTTTACGCTTTATGGCCCAGAAAATGTTAGGCCAACCTGTTACTATTTTAATTACTAAAATTTACTATTCTTTTTAACAATTTAAAAGGTATCTTTTTCTTCTTCTTTCAATGGTGCGACAACACCATGCTGGGCCAAGGCTTTCTGCATGCTGGCAGATTCGAAACATATGATGTTGTTTTTCTTTTTACGGGAAGGGTTGTCAGCCCTGTACCCAACGCTCTACAGACATATTAGATTGGGACCTACGGTCTAAAATGGATTTCGAACTTTACAATTATGCAGGGCACTGCCGTGACTCGATCCTGAAACCTGTGGTACCAAGTGCTAGTCACTCGCCTGTCAGACCCTTAAAAGAATCTGCTTTCCAATTTTTGTCAAGAAAACTAGGATTTTAGATTTAAATAGTTTATGAATAGAAGAAACTGCAGAATAGAGACTAAAAGAAAAGACCCTATTATTCAAAATGCATTCTTTTATTGCTTAATTCATTTTAGAAATAGTATAAATCATTGCTGATTATATATTTTTACTATTGCTATGCATTGTAAATTTCCTAAATAAGATAATCGGTAAGATTATCTTATCGAAATAGATAAGACTTTTCGAAAATTTGTTTTATCCACCCTTTTAAAAATAATCACTTAATTTATTTTTCTATAGTTATTATTGATTCTCTCAAAAAATTGTTTTCTTTTGTAAGAATCCACCATGCATTCTCACGATAATTATAAAGTGGACCGCACGTAGAGAGAAAAAGAAAATGCTTAAATAAACTGGATCCACCATTAAATTCGCAAGAGAACTTTATATCGGATCGCGTGCGCAGAAAAAAAGAAAATTTTTTCAAAAAATTGTACTCGAGATGTGTGGCAACGTTAGAGTGTTCTATCGCTTTAAAAATTAGAAGTTAATTAGTCATGGCTTTGTTAGTTGTAGTTTAGACTTCGCGTTGTAGTATTGCTTTGTTAGCAGTGTGCTTTGCGTTGTAGTATTGCTTTGTTAGCAGTGTGCTTTGCGTTGTAGTATTGCTTTGTTAGCAGTGTGCTTTGAGTTGTAGTATTGCTTTGTTAGCAGTGTGCTTTGCGTTGTAGTATTGCTTTGTTAGCAGTGTGCTTTGCGTTGTAGTATTGCTTTGTTAGCAGTGTGCTTTGCGTTGTAGAAAATAAATTATATGTTTGTAGGCGAATACACCCATATTCGGCCATAATCTGTACTTCTTTCATAAATAAATAATGGTCAGAAAAAAATTAAATAACTGATGATGAACTTAATTGAATGTAAAAGCATTCATCTCAATATTATTTATTAAATGAATAAAGTGTTTTCTCATAAATTTCACAGAGTTCTTGGAGATGTTTGAAAAATATTAAAAAAAAATATATAATTCCTAAAAAAATTTTTTTTGCAAATTAACTTTTATTGAAATATCTATAATAAAAGTATATATATTTTCTTTGTTTATTTAACGTTTCTATTATGTTTTAGTTTATATTTCAAATGAATGATCCCCACCGCTATTACTTTTTTAACTTGTCATTTTGATAACCACTTTGTGACTTTTTTGGCTGTTTATATTTTTAATTTGTCTCTCATAAAATGCTAAATGAAATGAGCCAATCTATGGTAGAAAATGTCTTCCCTACCTTCAGTTGAGAATTAGCTCTCTCAAGGAGCTCGATCTTATCTCCCAGTTTCTTGCTCTCGACAGCTGTGTGTTGCTCCCAATCTCTCTGTAAGAGGGCATGCCGGGCTTCCTGTAGCTTCAGTTGCTTCCGTAAATCTTCATTTTCAGCTGTCAGGAAATCCAGCTGATAAAAGATAACGAAGTGGCACAATTATTTTTGAAGGGAGCTGATTATTTTTTTTTTATCTCCTAATAAAAGCTACATAGGCAATCAACTTAAATTGCTTGACAAAAATATTGTTAACAATGGCATCAAATAAGGACTTAGTTGCCTAATTTCAATTTTGATTTTACTTATCTATCCTGCTTAAAAAATAGTACAACATTAGATGAAATTTTTAATACATCTTATATTAATATAATTTATTTTTAATATTTAAAAATATATTTGTGATACAAAAGCGAAATTTTTACTTGAATATTAATCAAAACCAATGGGCTTCGTATTTCACCTATGTAGACCACGAATAGCTAGCTAATTGGCTTTGGAGGGTGGGCACTGCCTTTCAGGAAAGCTTTTAGGGGTAGCTGTCTTGCATTTTATATCGCAGGGAAAAATTTACACCAGGCAACTTGCTTATCAAAGCAAGATGTTTATGTCCTTTCTCACAATTGCCATGAAGTCGCCTCGTTTTTGAAAGCAGCAACTGAAACGGACACCACCAGAATATTTGAATCTAAGCCCTTGTACATGCTGTTTGCAAATGCCACTTAGTAGCTGGGTTCAAAATCATGTTGTAACACAACAAATTAATTGCAGTAGGGAAATCGGGCTTCCTCCTACACACCGGCAAGAGTGCCCCTATGGCGTTCAGGAAAAATGGCCAGTAGGCCTCGAGACTCTCATCCGAGAGGAAATATATTTAGCTCCTCCTGGCCCATTAGTTGGCCCAGAGACTCTCACCCAGAGAGGAAGTACATTTCGTGCACCCTGCGCGTAGTCTAGTTTCGGGTTTTCGGCTTAGTAGTTAATTCTTTCACCGAATCTATAATTATCGGTCTTTAAATGTGCTAAATATTGTATGTCTCTGATTGTGTGTAATGTTTGTGCGTGTGTGAATAAATCTGTGAGTTTTCAAACTTGTGCATGAAGTATCACAACCCAACCATTTTGTCCAACCTTCGCACTACAGTAGGTTTTAATTATAAAATACAAAAAATATATATATTAGCTTTAGGGAACATTACTTATGCAATATAAAAATACTTTTGACTAATTTGATATATTTATAATTAATATATTTGATGATTTTGTTCTATATTTGTTTGCAATTTTAATTTGCATCGTCAGGCAATTTTAATTTATTGAAATTTTCAATTAACAGTCTCGTTGATGAGAAATGCTTTATGGTTGAATACAAGACTCACTGATTTACACTCATGTCCATAAATTAAGGATAATTCAGAATCACACAGAAATTGAACTCTAAAATAAAAATTTCACCTGTAGAATTATCACACACATCTTGAAGAAGAATATGCAAATTACAGGAAACCACCAGATGGCGCGGATAGTACGTCACAATGACGAGAGTGTCAAAGAGGGGTATATAGGAATGGTGGCAAAGAAGTAAAATTGTTCACAAGCGCTTTAAAAAGCCTTTCAGTGCAATAACCGCATAGTTATGGCACAAAGAAAGCATTTGGATGATTTGATTTTTTACGTGGTAGAATTATCGGACGACTGGAATGTGGACGTACCCAGCTGGAAGTATCCGAGGAACTTGGAATCGCCCAGAGTGTCATCTCCAGGCTTTGCCAACGACTCCAAGATGATGGTAATGTGAGTAGATGTTACAGCACAGGTCGCCCCCGAGTTACAACGCCGAATGAGGACCGGTATTTAGCAGTTACTGCCAAAAGAAACAGACGGAGCACAGCATCAGACCTGTCTCGTCATCTTCAGCTACCTGTACGACAGTTTCAAGGCAGACCGTGTACAGACGCTTAGGGCACATTGGTCTATATGCTCGTAGGCCTGTCAGATGTGTTTTACCGCAACTCACTGTCGCCTGCGATTAACCTGGAGTAGAGAGCATGCATTGTGGACACCGCAACAGTGGTCTTGTGTGATTTTTCCGACGAGTCCAGGTTTAGTTTGCTGTCTGATTCTCGTCGGACTTTCATATGGAGAGCGCCAGGTACCCGTTACCACCAAGAGAACACCATTGAACGACACCGTTACGGTGGTGCAGGATGGCTCGTTTGGGGAGGAATTATTCTTGGTTCCAGAACTGACCTGCATGTTCAAGTGTAACGATGACAGGCCACATCTATCGGGATGTCATTCTGGAACAACATGTACGTTTGTTTCGGGGCGCCATGGGTGCTGAATTTCTGTTTATGGATGACAACGCCCGTCCTCATAGCAAACATTGTAGACGAAGCCTTCAATTGCAGGATAGTATGGATAGGCCAGCATACTCACCGGACTTGAATCCAATAGAGCATGTGTGGGATATGCTTGGCCGACGAATTGCAGCCCGTCAACCCCTCCCACCTGTAAACCGGAACTTCGGAGGGCATTGCTTGATGAGTGGTGTAATATTCCCCAAGATCAGATTGATAATTTGATACTCAGCATGCCTAGGCGTTGTAAGGCCTATATTGCATCGTCCGGGAGACATACTCCATATTAACCATCATACTAACCATGTTATACTGCTTTTTGTAAATAGGTTCTTTTTTTGAAATTTGCTCCAGGAGTATTTTTATTAATTATGTCAAACATATAGCATCTTTTTTACTCTTTACCTTTTGTTTAATAAATAGACTTTACAAATAAGTCACATTTGTTTTGCTTCTGTCTCTTTCTTTGCCTGAACTTCATTATCCTTAATTTATGGACATGAGTGTATTAAGTTTCCAAAGTACTTGTACGTAAAAAATAATATTTCAAGTAGAACTAATCTGAAGATATTTTTTATTTTAAAACAATATCTTTATTTTAAAATATTTATTTTTTTCATAAAATATTTATTTTACTCTACAAAAATGTAATTTAATTTTACCGCAATAAAATTTTTATTTTATCGTTTTTAAAATTTTTTAATTAAGTTAAAAATTATCTTTGTTAATTATGATTTAATGCTGTAATTATTTTTTAATTTTACTTACTGATATTGAAAAGCCATCAAGACTTACGAAGAGATAGCAAATTCTTTTATTTTATTTTCAAATACTTTTCATGCTATTATCTTTAATAATAACATTTTGTTATATATTGTAAGTTTTATCAATTTTAAAATAAATCTTGTGATAAAATTTTTTTACATTTTTACGCTTTTCTGTATGATTATTTACCTACATAATAATTTTAATCATGCAAATGTATATCATTAAATAAATTGGCACTATTAAAAATAGTTATTGACTCTACCTCGTGTCTATGCTAGGGAAGTCATCTGCTTCACTGGTCAAATTAATAATAATTAAAACTCAATAATAATAATAACAACAAAGGGCCAATAATTATAAAGCACTTTGTATAAAAGGTAAAATAATGAATTAATTTACTCAAAACCTATTTCAAGTTAAAATAAAGTATGTCTTTTGTATTTTACAAGAAAAATATAATTTTAAAACTCCCATGATAATGAACAAAGACAATTAAGTACAGTTTGGCCACAATCTTTTCCTTACATCTTAAAATTTTAATTTATTTTTATTTATTATACAAAATCCTATATTTATATATTTCAAATTAAGTACTTTTAGCTTATCATAATTTTTCTATTTCATTACGATTATTAAAACATACATAAAAAAAAAAATTAAAAACGTAAAATGACTGTTTCTTACATTAAGACAGTAGACGATAGTTTTATACACTAATTTTCTGATGCTTTTACTTTAAATCTGATGATATTAAATTTTTTACATTCATGATTAAAATAATACATACGGATGTGGATTAAAACAATCAGAAAATAAGTCAAATGAACGTAATGAGCAAAATAAGTAAATTAGTGGAAATAAATGATAAATATATGCAGCAATTATTTATAATTTTGAAAGAAAAAAAAGTTTATTTATTTTTTAAAAAAATAGGAAAATCAACTAACTCTAAGTTATTTCTATAAACAAAAAGTTGGTAAGAAAGAATTTTTACCCTCTCCACTATGTCGAGTTTCCTCTTTTCGGATAGAAGAGCTTTTCGAATTCCAAAAGCCACGCCACTGTCATAAAGATTTTCGTAAGCAGCCAGGCTCATCCTCAACTCATCTCTAATTCGGACGAAAAGCAAACCTCTCTCCATGCAGTTGAGAGTCTCTTGGCGGATAAGTTCATCTGTTGGAGATAAGCCATTTAAAAATATTTCAATAAAAAACATGTTGGTATAAAAGCCACCATAGAATATGGATGAATGGAACAATAAATTGGTAATCAAAACCTATATTTGAATGAAATAAAAAAGATAAAGTAATAAAACAATCTTTATATTTGAATTTTTTTTTTTACCATCTATGAAAAAAATGGTGATTATTTACCACTAAAATGGTGATTTATAACTGACCATCCAGATTATTTCAGATTAAGATTCAGATTCATTTCAGACCACCATTTTAGATTATTAATCAGTCATCATTTCTGATTATTAATAATGATTATTTTCACTGAAATGGTGATTATTTTATTGAATGAAAATCATTGTGGTGAGTCAATACTATTATTTTCTGTATATGGGGAAAGTAATATTATTTTCTATACAAAGGGCACGTTCAGATGGATTTTTCAGAGGTACTTCGCATATTGTGTAAGAGAAATCACGGCAGGACTATCAAATAGATAGACACCATGTCGTGTTTAAGACAAGAGTAACAACTATAATTCAATTTCTTTTCGTAGAACTTATATTAAAAATAATAAGAAATATTGAAATTTAATGATTATTTTATGCATAAATGTTTAAAAGAAAAAAAAAAAAACACCATGCTATTTTATTCATGGATTATACATTTTTTAATTTATACAATGTTGGAAATAATTATTTCTAAAATTGGATGCTTCTTCAATAAATTGATCTTTAATCTCAGAAAATACCGTAATTTTCCGTGACTGATAAACTACGATTTGACTACTGCGATAGATTAAGAAACCTTAGAATTTCGTGTTGAGATTATAAGTTATCTGTCGACAACCGTTAGATAAATCTGCTTTTTGCAGAAAAAAACTGCTTTTGCAAAAAAATTTTGTATGAGAGAAAAATAAACAATATTTAATCAGGAGTTATGCGATGGGCATTATTCATCGGTGTGTGCTACTATAAGAAAAAACCCTTAAATGATGCTATAGATAATTAAAAATGCTTTACAGAAATATTTAAGAATATAAAGGGTCTAAGAATGAGAATTACAAATTGTTTGAAAAATATGTCTCTTGTCTATATATGTATTGTTCACCAAAGTTCTTAAATGCATATCGTCTTTCTGTTAAAACTAATTTCAATTTTTAAATTATTTTTTTACATAATTATAGTATCCTAAACTCGGTTTAAAATTGCAAAACGTTAAATACCATGGGTATGAAAACAGTTAACTTGATTGGTATGTGCATGTCAAAGAACAGGCACGAATCATCCATGGATTATAGGGGGATCTTTTTTTTTAGAGGAAAAGGGATATGAATCGAAAATTACACCTGCTGATCATACGTCCCTGCGGTTTATAGACAGGAAATTATGGTACTTGCGAATGCACTTAATTTATTGTTTTGTAGATAGATGTATAATAAAAAATGAAAATTATAAGATTGCTTTTCAGACCAAAACACTGATCGTAAAGTTCTCTTCTAATAGGGCAAATTCCGATCTCTCTTGCATTCCGCTCAATTAAACGTGCATCCAATTTTTCAGCTAGATTTACAACATCCAGTCTTGTGGCAGGAGTTCTTGACACTGGTTGAATCCAGAGTTTCCCATCGTCTTCAAATTCTCTAAAATTAAAAGATAACATTAAAATAAAAATATATTATACTTTGGTCTGATTAAATTTATACAACAATATATTCTTTTGTTAATTATATTTATTTTGTCGGAGAATTTATCATTTTCATGCACAAATAAGAAAAATAAGATACTTTAACAAATGAAATTTTCTAGATAAATAATTTAAATCGTCAATATTATAATCTGCTATTCCAATTATGAATGGCCTCGTGTCAAGTGCTCGGTATTTGAAAACAAAGTTTCTTAAATCATTAATTTGTAGGGTGTTTCAATATCAGATTTTCAAATATCTAAGAAGAGACGAATACTCGGAATCACATGGCAACACAGGGTCAGAAATGTTTTCTTGACCCGATAATAAACTCAGGTACCGGCACTTTCATTAGATGCGGTAGTGTTCTGGCACATTCATTCCAACAGGAATAAAAGTGCCATTCGACGTAAGTGAATTTGCGGTTTATGAATCAATGTGCATCAACAAAAATAAAATGGTCATCAGTATCAAAAGATGAACTATGAATGCATGCAGTTTTCACCTCAGAATTCGTCCAGACTTAGGGTATCCTTGCATGGTGCAGTGCACTAGCGAACGAGAACGTGGACTGTCCTGCACTAGATGTAGTACAATCTCCTAAATCCATAGTCTGCACCTCATGAAGGTTATTCGGAACGAACACCTTCTCCAGATAACCGCTGGTGCAAGTAAAGAGACTAAGTTAAAAGTCGCTCTAGCACTTGGTTTTCCCACCCCGGGTCCCCACCTTGTCCTCACCCCAGGTTTCGGATTCGAGTCCCGGCGTTGTCGTGGATGTTTGCTGTGATTTGGAATCCATTTTAAACCCCTAGGTCTTGGTCTAAAGGACCGTAGAGCGTTAGAAATAGGGCTAAAAACACTGCCCTGTAAAAAAGAAATCGTCTCCTGTCTCGAAATCTGCCAGTAGGTAGACGGCCTTGGCCCACCATGGTGCTGTTGCGTCAATGAAGAAGTTGTAACTATGCCTCACCAGATATTGGTTTGAATACAAGCCCAATGCGGCTCAGTGATAGCATTGTGCAGCCCCGTAAGCTAGATGCATACCTTTTAATTCTGTGTTCGTATGATCAGCCAGGAAATTAAGGATCTATGCGTAACGCATTCTATACACTTTCAATACTATTTACTGCGTCTAGGTGTGCCCCATATAACACCTAGATGACTGGGTGTAGCCAATGCCTAAACCCAATACCAATAACACTTAGATACTATTCCCAATCATCTAGGTGTGTCTCATCCCTCTTAGAAAATTTTAAATCTGATGCTGAGATACTGTGCATAAAGTAATAATATATTATAGATATTTAGCCTGATTTTCTTATTTATTTGCTTTTAAGGAAATCGAATATTTAAAAAATACGAATCACTATTCAGAGAATACTGCTGAACTAAATAAAAAAAAAAAGTACCTTGGCGGAAGAATGGCATCAAGAATTTCTGCAACTTGAGGATCCTTGTTCTTAGAATCTTGACGACTTGATTTGGCTGATGATGGCTTGTCACGTATGTTGGGTAATCGAGAATCTTTCTACAGACAAGTAATATAAAAAAAATAATTTAAAGTCAATTCCTACTTAGGTCAACAAAGAAAATTTTTTTTATTTTGTTCCTTTCTCAGACTAGAACCGAGCATGGAAAAAAATCTGAAAAGAAATTTTTTTCCAGCGATCTGCACGCTTCGTCACTGATGGTATTTATTCCTAAATTTACATCCTGCTAAATATCTTATATAAAAGAAATTTTTTTTCACCCATATAAAACTAAAATTAATTAATTAAATTTAATTAATGAATTAATATTTTGAAAAACTGTATTAAAATCAAGTGTCATCCATTACAAATTTTAAAAAATGTATTTAAATGTACTTGAGTGGATGAAGACAAAGTATTTTATTAACGATTGAAATTTGAACAAGATATATAAATATATATAGGGAGAGTGTGAACTAACAGTAGGAATTGAAAAAATATTTGCATTTTGTGAGAAAAGATTTGAGATCTTTAAAATGTGCAAAACAAATATAATTTTTATTTTATAAAAATAAGAAAACATTATTATTACTATCCATAATTTTTTTTAGTTTGTTATAAAAAAGACTTTATTGATTATAAATAATAATTGGAAAGCAAATGATGATAGAGATATCAAGAAGAGAAAATAACACACGCCCTATTATTAAATTAATAAGGAAAAACTAGTACGTAAATGAAAGATGGCATGTCGTACAGGACATAAATCAAATAAAAAATTAATAAATTGGGTATTATTATCTCTTAACTAGGGAAAAATAACATTTTTTTGACAAGGAAGTCAATTTATATAGACCTGATTACAATTTACACAAATCGAATGTCCGTCCTGATGGCCAGACGACTAGGTCAAACTGTTTCCGCGACAAACTATTAATAAATTATAGGCAATTTTCGCCTCGTTATGTCTTTTGGATGGCTAGTTTCGGACAAAACAATTTTTCTCGCTTCTAACTTCAATGAACCATGGCTCATAATTTATTGGTACAGAATGGGGTTTTTTGCTTTTTCAATTTTTTTGTAACCTTGGTCGTCTATTTTTCCCTTCAACTTCAGAAGTGATCTTTTTTTTTTCTGATTGTATCTTTTTTTAAATTTTTTTCTGCTTCAGATAGAATTAAAATTGAATTAAATAAATGCTTATTTAATTAAATGTTTTAATATTCAGCATGTTAGCTTGCTTTGATATAAATGACAAAATCACATTTGCTTGTGGAATGTAACGTTGTGTTTTTTTTTTCCTGTAACATTTGTGTCAAATAAATATTTCATGCATGGAAACACACAAATAAAATTCATATTAAAATATTAAACTACAATTAATTAAATTTATTAAGTTGATCAAAATTGGATGAAATGCCACTGATCAAACATTTTCAAGATTTAAGGAGTAATTTGATGAAACTAATATTTTTGCTTTTCGAATATGAATTCAAATTTTTGAAATTAATTTTATATTTTTCTAAATTAAAAATATTCTTTTTTATTTTAACAAAATTTACTCTATTTTTATTAATTTTGAATTATAAATCTTATATATATTGTTTAATTTTTAATAATTTATAACTTATTATTCTCTAATATAAAAATTTCATTTTAAAATTGATTTCTGAAAATTAATAAACATGTTCGTATAATTTTTAAGGAATGTATAAAATAAAAAATTGGGAATATTTGTTTAAGTTTCCGATTATTTTATACAAGCAGTCAACATACACTAACTCAAAAATGCATACCTCATTTACACTCATATACACTATTTTTATACTACCTCAAAAATTAATTTTTAAATACGTAACAGAAATATATGTGTATTAGAAATTTTTCTTCCTTTTTTTATTACAGACTCATATATAAAATATTTTGTCAGTAATGTGCCTGTCTGAATGCAGTATATTTACAAATTTGATTCTATTGCAAGATATCTAATTTTTTTTTTAAATATTTGTTACTTGTAGATATTTTATATTTTTATATTTTTTAGTGCCAAAAAACATGTTCCTCTTTAAAATGGCACTCAAAAAAGTAGACGCTGTTAATACTAAAAATATATTAAAATGTACGTCTGTTAGAATGAAATATACTGATAAAGAAATAATTTTAGAAATGGATATTTGAAAATGGATCAATAAAAGTCATTTGACTTTCATTACTTTCGTCCATTTCGTCATTACTTTCGTCCCTGGTTATTACAGAAAAAAAAAAATGTAATATTTCGTACTTAAATTAATGTACTATTACACATCATATTTTTGCTTTTTTATTATTATACTTTTATTATATAAATGTTATGTTGTTTCTGATCTCCGATATGGTCTAGATGTTAGACCATATCCGTAAATCCATAAACCTCTAAAAAGTCCAAGAATAGTAGAGGTTCAGAAAAACCTAGTCAATGTAAAATCGACAATTTAAAAATGAGCAGGCGATGCTTGAGCAGTTATACACTTGGTGCAGGTCCCAAAAATCTTCTGCTCTTGTTCATAGGTGAGACTCCTCAAGTGTCCACTGGCAAAACGTGGTAAGCAAGTTTGTTGGCTTTTACGGACTCCCAAAAGCAGGGCGCCATCAGAGCGATCTCTCGAATGCCAGTCATGTGTTGTAGGGACATTCCAGAGATCCTTAATTGTCTTCTCAAACAAGAACACCTCACTATCAGTGAGTAGCATATCTGACTGGGACGTCACCTAAGAAGCAGCCTTTGCTAGAGAATCCGGCAATCTCGTTGTCATCAATGCCGACATGTGAATTAATCCATTAAATGTGTACCTCGAATTAAATGTGTACTTGAAACCATTAAATGCGTGCTTGAAAGTCTAGAAAGCTATTTCAGGAGGGTAATGCCAGCCCTGTCTCCCCCGTTTGGTTTGCCCTGTTACTTAGATGCCAAATTGAGCAACGGCATTTTAAGGTTCAGTATTCTTGAACCCTTTTTTTTTTTGGGGGGGTGAAGGTGGTGGCCTGCAATGAAGTTACAGTGAGTACATATGGCCCGCGACCTTCATAAGTCTGCCTTTCCCTGGTCAAAGGTATAAAAAAAAGTTTGTTAAGTAATTTAATTTTCAATTTCTTATTAATTTTTTTAATTGATTCTTTCTTTGAACAGAGACAAATCTTAATCTAATCTATCTATGTCTATTACAGCAACAAAAATAAGCAATAAATTGATACGATGCTATATGCCTTTGAGAATACGATTAAATACTCGCGTCGTCAGTAATAATTCTTGTTAGGTTTTCATACAAAATTGTGCAGAAGAATGGCTATACATTGTTCCATGAAGGCATTGCCAATTTCAAATAATTGATTTTGTACTTACTCGTGGAAAGCTCTAGTACAGAACTAACTCTAATTACTCACTGTAGAGTGATTTCTCAATGTACGGATTGTTTAATTAGATTTATCTTATAATTAATAAGTAAGCAATAATTGAAAATCTTTTAAAAATTTTCCTTTGTAACTTATTTTCATTATAAAAAATCTCATTCATATAAACAATTTTATTATAGTTAAAATAAAGTATATGTTAAAATTAAATTAATATTAATTTGCTTAGAGTATTATTAAGTTTTAGATTCCTATGTAAGAGAGAATATAAAAGGTAAAATTCAGTTTTAACAATATATTATTTCGAATATTATTTCTTTTCGTATACCAACTTCAACGTGATTAGATATAAAAAATATTTCATTTATATATTAGATAAATCTATAAAAATAAGTGAATTTTATAGAAGTCATTTGATTATTTATCCCATGCATTTTATAAAAAAACTAAACTTTGACTATTTTTTCATATAGAATACTTCAACAATTGTAGATGAATATTTCTTGATTATTGAAAACTTTTTTGTGCATTTTAAGCAATAAGTTTGTATTGATTGTTACAAAGTAGGCAGGAAAGTTGATCAGCTTATTTAGTCTAAGAATATTTATTATTTTTTAATATATTCACATTTGATATTTGAATACTTTTGTATTTGTTGAATACTTTGTATTTTGGTTACAATTTTAAAAAAGCAGGATATAATTTTTTTATAAAGTTCATTTAAAAATGTCATATAATGTTTTTGAAGACCACCAAAACTGTTCAAAATTGATACGAAAAAGAATTTTCTTGGCTATTTTATTAACAGACTAACATGCTTCTAAGCAATGAATAAACAAGTTGAATGAATAAATAATTTTTTATTTTCATCTGTTTTGCTAGATGCATGGAAAAGTTAGCAATTATAATTTGCTTCATTGCAAAATCTATAACATCTTACCTTCTGGGATAACTTATAACCAATTTAACAAGCAGTTTTTTTTTTCACTTGATCATAATTTCAAATCTATGAACATCTTTTCACATTTGTAGGACTTTAAATTTTTAAATTTCCATATTAATTAAGGGGTTAGAAATTAACTAACGTGAAATAGAATTACTTTTTATTTGAGTTCTTAAATATTACGCGGAGGAAATTATCAATTATTTTAAAAATATGCGAAATTTAACGTCGGTTTCATAAAAAAAGTTATGATTTCATAAAAGTTTTATTGTGATAATAAATTTTATACGTTTATGGTTTGAAATAATTTTTCTTTTCTAAAGGATTTTTTATTAAATTTAATTTACACCATAAAATGAAAATGCGACAATATTTTTAATTTTATAAAATTATATTGAAATAAAATTGACTTACCCGAGCTTTGCCATCTATTTCTCTTGTTGTTACCAAAGATGGCGTTTGCGTACTTAACCAATGATAAGGCGGGTGCAGCAATCATTTCACTTAATGAAGTAGCCATATTTAAATTAATCGGGAATTTTTCAGCTACTAAATATAGTATGTAGCCAAACTCTTCAAAGATTGGACAAGATGAAAGTATACAACTAAGCAATTTTTATTACAATATATACATTAAGTATAATTTTATATATCTTTTTATATATTTTAAAAGGGAGCCTTAACCTCAATATCTGTATGTGAGAGCTTTATGTTACTTATATGAGTAGGAAGAACATTTGATAGGGAGAAAGACATCGGCAAAGCGAAGGTTTGCACCCATTTTTTGTTGTCATCTGGTTACCTTGGTGACATACGAGGACAGCTTTCTACTTCATTTCTTCTGAACTTGGCATGAGATCCATCGCATGAGAAGATGTGACCTTGTTGTTGCATAAATTTTAATTAAGTATAGCGTATGAAATAATTCTTCCTGCGTTCTCTCTGAGGCCCTCAGTTTGAATAAGACGTTTCAACTGACCGCATAGCATATTAACAAGATGAGTAGGTGGATGTCGTAGTAACATTATGGCAAATAGGTTATGAATAATTTATATATGAGTGGTTAACACGAAACGTCCATTTCATGGCTGAGTATAATTTGACTAAAAAAAGTGAACAAAGTTGCTGCCAAATTACTATTAGAATTATTCATTCAAGAAATAAATTCAAACACGTAAGCTTTAGATAATTTTACTAGAAGCATACTTGCAGAAGGATTCTACAATGAAATAAGAATATTATTAATAAGTTATATACTATTCTAATTATAAATATTATTGGTAAAATCATGGATTTAAAATTTAATTAAGTGAAAAAAGATTCATTAGTTAAAATGAAATGGAATTAACTGTGTTGATTTATAAACATTCAGGATCTGTAAAGTTGATTTCAAAAAAATATTTTTCTATATTTTTTATTTTGGAATTGTTTTAGTGACATTTTTTAATTTGTTTTGTAAATTGGAATTTTAATAGAGTTAGTATTTCGTTATGTCTATCCTTGTAAAATGGTTCAGAATTAATATATTAGTTATTTAATTCGTTTGAATTAATATATTCTTAGCTGTGCAACTTGTTTACACAGCTAAGGTATGCATTGAGAATATTTCAGAAATCTTTTAACACATTATTATTAGTAGGTAACCACAGGTTTATGATAAACTTAAAAACCTCGTTATTAAAAATATTTGTTTCTTAATTGTAATTATTATTTTTATTTTCATATCACCATTAAAATATCTTTAAAATTCGGTAAAATGAGTGAAAATTCCTTTTTTGTTGTTGCTATTGAGCATTATATGGTCCTCAAAAATATGTACACAATTTGTGAATAGCAGTCTAAAAAGCAAATTAAAAAAATACTCAACTGTAATATTAAAAAAACCAAAAATAAGTTAACTATTATTTTAAAAACATTAATTTACAATGATAAAAAACAAAAAGTACTTTTCAAAAACTTGTTTTTCTAGAATTCGATCTCATATATAAAAAAAAATAAAAGAATATAAAAACCAAATTTATTAATGTAAATTTAGCATATTCAAGTTCATGAAGAAATTCATTGTATGATTTAATTAAACCACTACATTAATTTAAATATATGATTTAAGCAAACAGATAAAAATATATTAAACAACAATAATGCAGTATCAACTTATAAGTTGAATTAAATTTTACAAAACGTTTGTTTTATGATGAAAATTTTTTTAGCATTTGTTTAGAAGAATTTAAATAAGATAATGTGGGATTTTATTACTTTTCTGAAAGAAAACCTTTGAACAAATCACGATTTCAGTAGCGATTTTAGCGTTTCGATTTATCACAATTATTATTATTATTTTTTTATAATCACTCTGTGAAACACAAATTTTTATTTTACCTCTATTACCTCCTATTTTGGAAAAATATTTATGTAGGTAATATTTTTAAATGTTTATTCATTTATTTCAGTAAACCTTCTAATCTGCTTTCATACTAGTAAATGGTAGTTTAATACTATATTCTTATACTTTGGTTCAATTTCTAATTATATTTTTGTTTGATTGAAAATTGTTTTAGGAACAAATCAAATTTTAAGATTTCATGCAATCTTAGCAGCTTCTTAACTTTGATCAATTATGTTTTGTTTTTGATAAGTCACAGTAATGTCTATAAAATAGATTAATTATTCCAAAATTATAAATACTAGTAATTATATTTTATGTTTTTAGCCCCTTATTTTAAGCTGTAAAGGCAAATATATACATAAAATCAAAAATTATGATATGTATAAATAATGATATGTATATAACTGTATATATGATATAGATATCTATAAATAATGATAAATAAAACAAACAATAGAGTTTAACTGAAATGTTTATTTAATCATGTATAAAGAATTGCAAAAATCTCTTCAGAAATCAGTGCTTTTAGGAAAAGAATGAATTATTTTCACAAGTGCCCATTAGTTAAGAAAGAAGTATTTCAATAAGAAAAAAACCCAATAAAACAATAACTCCAACAACTTTCAGAAAGAGTAACATGGAATTCTCTTCATTACAAAGTTGGAGAAAACTTGTGCCAATACTGACAGTTATTTTCACTTGGCACATTTTATAAACAGACCAAATTCGAAGAAACTTTGTAAACTGTTTCAAAAGTTAAATTAATTTATGCCTACATTTTTAAAAATTAAATATTATCTACATGCAAGATTTTCATGCATGAAGACAAATTAATTAATTAATTAAATTATTAGAATTGCTATTAACCAAACTGTTTTATTTTCAATTTTTATTACAATATGTTCTAAATAATATATTTTGCTAAACTTGAGCTATTATGACAACAGTAAGTAAAATGTCCCTCTCAGAACGGTATGCAGTGTTTCGCTTGAAAAATTGAAATTTATTTTTTTATTAATTAATTTTCAATTAATTTTTTATTAATTAAATAAGTAATAAATTGCTACGGATTTTTGTGTTGTATAACTTCATATTTTACTATTTTTCACAATATTTATTTTAATATGTGAAAGGATATTAATAGAGTGTTTTTTTTGTTCTCTAGATTCATAAGAGCGTCAAATTATCTCTTCGCAAAGAAAGCAAAAATTAAATAACGTCTTCGTTTTTATTTTTATTTTTCATACTTTCTACTTTCACTCTAATATTTTTTGGAGTGAGCTTGCTTGGACAAAAGAAGAGAGAGAGAATCAATGAGAACAATGAATTCGTTTTCCTTAGTTAATGGGGTTTTTTAACCTAACTTAGTTAACCAACAATGGATTTTTTAACCAACAATGGTTTTTTTAACCAACAATGGTTTTTTTAACCAACCTTAGTTAATGGTTGATGGAGTATTTCAGTGATAGTTTTACCATCAGCTAAGTGTCCTATTTCGAAGTTGTTTTTTAAATACAGTAAGTAGATTTTTTATTAATAAACTACTTGTTTACGGTGTACAATCATACATACCAAAAAAGAGTCCAACCAAAGAGTCATACTAAAGAGTTATTCGTTTCCTAATATTTTGTAAAAAGTCATCTTAGCAAATAATTCAAATGACTTTATTTCTTAAAAACTAAAATAGAAGCAGAATAAATGATTTAATTAATTCATTTATTATGCTTTTTTAATTTTAGCCTTAAAAATAAAGTTATTTGAATTATTTGTTAAGGTGACTTTTGAAAATATCGGAAAAGCAATAATTCTTTGGTATACCACTTTATAATGCATTGAAAATAGGAATGTGGACCTCACATTGACCCTGATCTTATTGGGTCCTTTTAGCACCACAGCGACATCAATTTATTCCATGATACATACATCTTATATCTTCTTCATCCGCGCAAGAGCTCAATGGCGGGCCAAGGAAGGTCTGCATACAATTAAAATAACAAATTTATAAAATTTATAAAGGAAACCATATGAAATTTATTCCAACTAGTACACTAACTTTTAAAATGCTGCAGTTATGAATTTAGTAGCTATTTTAAAATTGTTAACACTATTATGATTGCTATTAAATTAAAAATTTTATTGTAAAA
Organism: Caerostris extrusa; assembly: GCA_021605095.1. Classification (NCBI taxonomy): domain Eukaryota; kingdom Metazoa; phylum Arthropoda; class Arachnida; order Araneae; family Araneidae; genus Caerostris; species Caerostris extrusa. The sequence continues at coordinate 143,722 of BPLR01010164.1, forward strand.
TTTTTGTTTTTAATGATTATGAGAAATAAAAAAAGTTTTACATTTTCTATGTCATAGGAAAGAAACTATAGATCTAATAAAAACTATAGATCTTACATGATTTTAAGAAATATATTAAAAAAAAAAAAAACCCTGTTTTGTTTCCTATTCAGAGCAAGTATATATGTTAAAATTAAACGAAAATAATTTACTTGGAAGCAGTTTACAAGTTTCTCATTGGTCTTGCAAACAGATAAAACATTTGGCATGCGAAAGATTAGATAAATGCAAAAGCTAAAAGCTAGATAGAATATGGATCGGCAATAACTTCGTATATTACAAAGATGTCTAGTTTCAAGAGAAAAGGCAAAAATTTTTCTATATACATTTTTGATGAGAGGTGGCAACAGAATTTAATGTTCGCTCAATACTCTTCTGGAACCAAAGACGCAAAATATTTTTTTTTTTCTTACATGAAGCATTAAAGTTGATGAAGAATCGTCAATTTTTCAAAAATTAACGAAATTCAGTTTTAAATAAACTTTATATAAAGTTGTGTTTGTTGATAGATTCTGTCCTCATGGTCCCTTAAAAATCATTGGAAAAGCATATTTAGTATTAATTAACATTGTATTTGATAACAAGACTCAAATTCTTTTCTTCATCCTTGAGAATAGGATAGTTAGTATTGATCAATTTGAAAATATTTTATTATACATACTTGCATAAGAGAATTGAAAACAGCTTCATTTTTTTGAACATGGTAAAAAATTGAACAGTCAAACACTAACTGTGTTAATAGGTTTCATATTAACATTTCTGAAAAAACAGGCAGTGAAAGTGGACAAATATCATGTATTGTAATAACAACAATTTCAAATTTCATTTGCAGATTTTACTACACTGGTGCTACACGAATACGTTAGAATTAAAATAGTCGAGAGCCCACATAGTAAAAAAAATATAATTTAAAAATATCCTCCTGCGAGGAAGATGAAATTTCACATCATAAAGTGAGAAGTATATGAAACACACAAAGTGCTGAAAACAAAACAAAAAATAAAGTTCATACTCAATATATATCATTTGAATATTATATACAATTTTTACATCTGAACGTTCAGCATCTTTCGTATAGAATGTATGACATAAAAGATTTAAAGCAAATTCGAATATTTTACACGTTTTGTACATTTGAGTTAATACACAAAAGGGTCACAATTTCCACAAGCTTTGATTCATAATTGCATAGTAATTAGTCAACCGTAGAAATGTACTTTAATAGTTTTGAATACGACAAAATCTGAGGCAAATGTAACAGTCAGAATGTTTCTCATATAAGGATTCATTTTGATAAATATAGTTCATTTAACATGGTGATTTATGTAACAACTATATAAACATTTATTAGAAGTTATCTCAATACTATTTAGTAAGGAGATGTACAAACTGACCTACCAGTACCAACAAGTGAAACATACATATAATTTTAGAAAACAATAAATGCAGTACTTTTTATCACCATCTTCAAATACAGAGTTCATTTAAGTTTTATTGAAAATGATCACTGATCAATCAACACTACATAAAACAGAATTTATGTAGTAACAAAATACAATGCATTTAATTGATCAAATTATATTTAAATAGTATACATGTACGTTTTTAGAAATACAATGTAGGAAAAATATTTAATATTCGTAAAATATTTGAGTTGGTATAATAATAACAACAGGAAATCATATAATTGTAAAATAATATCAGCACACTTGCAAATTATTAATCAATTAAATTCTTATAAAATGACATTTTCTAATAAGTTTAATAAATAAGGTAAAATAGTCATAATTTTTATTTCTCAAAATATGAAATCAAAACTTAACACCGTGGAAAATGATTAATATTTTTTAACAATCAAATACACCTTATTTGAAAAAATCCAATATCTTTTCTTTAGTTAAATTAAAGTGAGTAACGTCGGTGCAGCCCTTGCTTATGGCATAAAGATAACTGTCTAAGTATTTGCCCGCTGCATTAGAAAAAAAAAACTCTAGTTTATTATACACCCACTTTTTCCTTTTATATAATTGAAAAAATAGACTAGAAAAGACTATTTATACAATTCTATATTATGGGTGGAAAAAAAATGCAGAACTTTTAATAAAATACCAATATTTTTTTTTATGATTCAACTAAGAAAGTTGTAAATTTTAGCTAAAGAATAAGTTTTTAATTTTTAAGTTAAAAAATAAGTTTCAAAGAATAAGTTATAAGTTTCAGAATAAATTTCAAATTTTTAAGTTTCAACTGAAAAAGTCTCAAATATTTTACGAATATCGTGAATAACCGAAGAATATCTAATACTCTGTCCCCAATATTTTCAGATTCGTCTGTGATAACACACATTAGATGAAACAATTTAACATCGTGAAAGACAAGGTAGTTCTTACAACTAATTAAGGGACTAAATTTCGGCAGAAGAATATTTCGTTCCCACAAAAATGTAATTCAGAAAACCAACAGAATAGATCAAACATCGTAATTTTCTTCTACTAACAGCTGCACGTATGCAATAGACAGCATATGAAGGCACTTAAATGTTGGGCAACTAAAGTTACACGTTTACTCAAAAGTCTCAAAAATATGTTTAGTGGTCGGATTATTGCCAGCTGTTACATGAAGATTTAAATAAGATTACTGCCACGCTTAAATGCACGGTGAATGAAGAAGCACTAGGTTAATTTGATAATTAATTCATATGCAGGCCATGGTTGCAAAAAACTTTTCTAGTAAAGGTAGCTTCGAGAGATTTTGAAAAGTTAGCATGATAATACTATGAACTTGCTTCTTTATGTTGATAAGTTATACGTTTTATGAAAGGATTTTTAAACAGGATTTTTTACAAGCAATATAATATGACTTCATGGTCACTTTAAGTAATACGAAATTAATGAAGTGGTATAAATTATGATCAAATTCATTAATTGTTTTAATTATTTGAGATTTTAGAGTCTCTTTATATGAGATTTGAAATATAAACAGCGAAAGTATTCTCTTCTTTTTTCTCATCACTTTAACGTTAATAGAGAGAACAATAATAAAATTCAGAAATTTTTTTTTTAAGATGAATTAAAAAAAAAAAAATCTTCTATATTTTTGTGTAACAATAGTAATATTTTCAGGATTGAGTGCATTTATATAAGTACTAATGAAATTTGGTGTTGTTTAAAATCATCATTAGTTTAACAGATTAAAAGGTAAAACTAAAATGGATAGATAAATAATTACTTTATTTTTAAATAGGCTCGCATAACTGAGCTGTATATCTTTGGACTGAGTTGCACTGTGAGCTGCATACGGCATTGGCATTGGCTACGTATCGGCGTGGCCAATATTCCTGACTGTGTCCTGTGTTCTTCAGGCATTTTTATGGATTTTACACATTTGACAAACGAAAATATTTCATTTTAGTATTTATTTTCCATATAAATGTACTTTAAATCATAGAATTATTAAGTTATTAAAAATAATCATAATTTTTATTAGATTTAATACTACGCTCATCAAAAACACTTGCATTTACAAATAAATTTCAATATGTATCACTTTGCTAATTCTCTCCGTATAACTTCAACCACGGCCTGCATACAATTTTTACAAAGAGATTCATTATTTGATGTCTCAATACTAATGGTGCTATGAGTTGTTCTATTCCTTATAGCCATCTAGGCACTGAAATGATATCAAAGACAACTTGAGATTCTCAAGTATTTCAAAAACCTGTATGTTTGTTTTACGAAGTAAAAGTACCACAAATGTGCTGTACCGAATTAATCTGAATTACTTCCAAAATGGCCAACAACAGAATGTTTGCGAATCTTGCTGTATAGAAACTTTAAAATGTTTTTTTTTTTTTTAATATCTTAATATAAACAAGAATTTTTTTCCTGTTTAAATAAGCAAAACAAATTTGCACATAAAATATTTCTATTGAAAATCAAACGTGAAGATTTTAATATTTTAAAATCAGTTGTTTAAAGCTAAAGTCGAAACATAATACTTCTAAAATTGGAATTGATATACAATAAAAGGATTTTCATCAATGCAATTATTTTCCTATCTTGCTAATAAAAGTAATGAATGGCAGATATGATATAAAGTCTTAAAGCTTAAACTTTAATGAAAATTAATTATTCTAATAAATTTCATTCCAAGATTATCTTAAAACTCTTGAAAATTGTGCTCATAAGATGAACTTTTTGCAAAGGAAGCATGAGTTTAATTGAGCATTTAGGTACGCTAGAATATGATGCAATGTACAATTCTAATGATTCTTAATTTGTACATTTGGATAAAAGCTTAATTTTTAACTATTCAGCGAATATTTTTTTTTTTATTTTACATACGTTTGTAATCAAATATTAATGGAGAAGCAAAAGTGTGAACAGCAAGATTCTTGGAGAAAATTTAAAATTAGCTTTAGAATTATTAATGAAATTTAGAGAGGAATTTTTAAGATAATATTCTAAATTCCAGCGAGGTAAAATACATTTCTTTTTCAAATTTCAGGCAAAAGAATGATATAAATTCATGTAATAAAGAAATGCTCTATAGAAATAGTGCTTATGGTTTAATGAAATTTGCTTTCTGACAAATGTGGTACTTTAGTAATCTTAAATACGATGGCAAAGCACCAGTACAGTGTCGGAGGAACAGTATTCCAACTTTTGTCCATGAAAAATCTTCCTCTATATTTTAGAACTATGTTCATGGAAAGTCAATTCTAGGCAATTCAAAATCTAATGTAGTGAAAAAAATTTTCTTTTCATTATAGTGGTTTCCTATAAAGCCTAGAATAAATTTATTTAAAATCTGATTTTCGAAAAAAACACCTAAAATTTTTTTTTTTTCTCTTTGTATAAGAATCCAAACAACTAAAATACTAATTGAAGAACTAGACTTTTCTAAAATATTGGAAATTGAATGAGTAAAATTGAGTAATTATCTAGTTCCATGCTCAGACATCTAAAGGCAAATAGAATATCATATTATGCACTTGAGTAGGTACGATTGAAAACTAAGAGAGAGTAATTATCTGAAGCAATAACGTATACATAATGATATATAAATATATTATGTATATCATAGTTCAATGGACATATTCTGGAAGAAACCGGTTTAACTGTGGACAAGTGGAAAGACGGCGCTTTGAATCAATGTTGTCAGAAATGATGCGTTTGCATATTCTAAAGATGAGCACATGAAGAAATATTTTCTTTCCTTATGCGGAAATATGAACCTCCTTCTTCGACAACACAAATAAATATCACCATTCAATAAGCAAACATGCACAATATTCCCTGATAAACTTAACACATAAAATCATCAGTTAAATTTCATATTTTAATTGTTACGAGTTCTAACGCTTTATGATATAAAAATGTCAAAATATTCACAAATAAAACACAAAATATTCTTTGTACATAGATTGATACGAATGAAGGTTATAAAATACGGAAGACATCGTTAGTTGAAGATAAATATCATGCAAGATTTTACATTTATGCACGAGAAAAGTTTTGTCAGAATGTTATGATATAATAATCATAAAATTACAAAATTTTCTATTTTTTTAAACTAATTTTCATTTGAAAATATTAGTAGAATATAGATGAAATGCTAATAACTTTAAAATCAAATTAATGAATAATATATTTCATTTTAAATGAATCTTTTGAAAATACATATTAGTTGTAATTAAGAAAAAAAATCAATTAATTAAAAGAATTTAAAAACAATGTCGAAAAACAAGAAAATATTTCTGTAACCGCATTGGAAAATAAAATTAATTTAAATCAAAAATTAGAAAAGATTATAAATAATTTATCATTAATACTGAGAAGATGAAATTGTTTGGTAATCCATTTTTTAACATGTTTAAAAAGAAACCTTACCTTAGAACATACATAAACTAATTGGATGAATTGTATAAATGCAAATTAGAAACACGAAATAAAACCCAGAAATAAACCCAAGCACATAATCGTACATTCTGACACTAACGAAAAGGTCAATTGTACTCCACGTAAAAGAAATAAATTAAAAAGAATACAATCCTTTCGAACATTAACCGATGCTTACAAAATCCAAACTTGCTCTTATCTTAGAACAATACCCCTTTACAAACGAAGTACAAGACATTCAACAAGGTAAAATTCGAGCTTTTTCAAAGCACCGACCTTTTCCAGTGAAGGAAATAAGAACTAGTTCATTGGCCACCCTATAGCGTGGTTCACTGAATGACACAGTTACTGAAGGTTGCCGAAGAATCCCCTGTTGGGTTCATTGGCTGACTTGCTGTCACCCTCGATCCCACTGTCCACCCTGACCACCCCCAGGTGAGTCTCCTCGTTCGCTTCGATAATGGAAGCAGCACCCGCCGCCTGAGGACTCCTTGGAACTGTTAAGGAATCCTTCTGCACCATCAGTCACCTCTGCAGGGGCAAACGGATTGGCTTGTTGTCCAGGATCTTCTCGATTTCGTTGATCAGGCTTGTTGTCAGTCTTGGTATAAGCTGAAAAGGAATTTAGATAATTAAGATCGTATCAAAAAATTTTGTCACCTCCAATATTAATATGATACAATAGTACTCCTAAGGATTCAATAAGTAAGTTTAAATTTAGTTTTAAACTAATCCCTCAATCAGATTGGAAAATAACTTATATTCTTCTTATAGAGTTCTTCTCTATTTTGGATACTGTTTTTGGATATTTGGTTCCTTGACTTTGTCCAGTTTGAGGATCACTAGATTTGACGTTTACTAAAATTCTCTCCAAAGAACTTTGCTTTTGCCTTCTACTTATGATGTTTAGCAAATGTGCCATTGTTAAGTCATTCCAGAGAAGGCTATCATTGGTTATTTGGGCTTGCTGGGTGGCACTCCATCCATTTTTAAACAAACATTTTCATTTCCAAACAGGTTGTGTATCAAGTAGGATTTATTCTAAAGTACCATATAAGTTTTCATTTTTTATTCTCCCTTTCTATATATATATATATATATATATATATATATATATATATATATATATATATATATATATATATATGTGTGTGTGTGTACGTTTTTAATAATATTCAATTTATTCGCAGATGTTAATGAGCATTTTAATTTCAAATAACTTTTCTTCTAATTTTCTGATTTTTGCCACTCTCTATTCTTATGGTACTGACTTAGAGATGTATAAAAATATTGTAAAACAAATGTAGTTATACACTTTGTTTACATTATTATAATAATATATGTGTACAACCGTACATATAATAATAATAAGCATATTGGTTGCATAGAACAATGATAGGTCAGTCATTCTGCGATCACGTTTCCTTCACGTTCAATTAATGGTATATCTAGTGAATGGGAAAGATTTCACATTTCATTTTATCTCTTTTTTAAAATTTTAATTTTTTGGTATTTTCTATTGTTTTTGTAAAATATTTTCTCATTATTCAGTTTTTGTACCACCAAAAAAGTGAATTTTGCAGAAAAGTTTTGCCACCTTCATCGTGTGTCCATTCGATTTCATCTACATTATTCCCAAACAGTATAGTGACAACTCAGCTCTAGGCAAAGTGATGTTATGTGGTGTAGAAGTAGTAGTACGTTGAAAGCAAAAAAATGGTCAAAAATGATCTTGTTGGAATATAACTCCTGAGCTGTTCTGCACAGAAGGATACAAATTTGACCTCTATACCTCCCAGACCTCTTCAACCTGCCCAAACTTATAATGTTTGCAGTCAGTTTTAGTAACAATAATTATCAAGTATGAAAAGCACAATCCCATTTCTGCAGTATAGTGCTCTAAATTGCAGAAAGTACGAAATACAATGATTTTTAAATCCACTTCAAATTAAGATTCATATAAAAAAAAAAAACACTACCGGGTACCAATCTGTACTTCATGTCTTTAGGCATTCATTGTAATTTTTCATTTCTGATAACATGGATAGGATAATCTCTTTTATAACTTCCTTAAATTTTATTTTAGTTTGACACGAAATTGTAGTTTTCTTTAAAGTGTGTGCATCATGGTTACAAGACTGTAATGCAAACATATTTTATCGCTTTGGTCAGTGATTCTTAACGATGGGAGCGGGAGTGGGTTGAATGGAGTAATTATTACATACTTAATTACCTTAAGTAGATGAGATAATTAACGAAATATAATTTGAAATGATGTATTGATGGAAACAAATTTCAGTTCTTTTAAATTTCAGAAGTAATTTCACACCTTGATTGGTAAGGAATCCCGTTTTTATATCCAAAGTCATTTAACGTTAAACAGTTATAATAATATATTGCTGAAGACATGATCTTATTTATTTATCTATAAATAAAAAAAAAAAACTGGTACCAATTTAGAGATATTTTTGATAATAGCATCTTTGGTACAAAAATATATTCAAAACAGTTCACTCATTTCTTTGATGATGCATGAGATTTAAATGTTTTAATATAGTTTTTATAAGAAATTTAATATCTAAGCAAAATAAAATGTAATTAAGATATGTACAATGCATAAATGCATTTAATGCCCACGTGCATTTAATTAGTGAACTAAGAATTCTACCTTTAAAAATTGATTCTATTTCACAAAAGACAAATACCTGGATGGCATGTATATGTTCATATAGCTGTTCAAGTGTTGATGCTCCTACTAACACACAATGTACATTTTCGTTTTTGAGGCACCATGCTAGAAGGAAATATATATATATAGAGATATAAAAGTAAAATATAAATATTCGAGTATGAAAGAAAATAATAAAAAAATTGAATAATATAAGAAACTGAATTATCTCATGAATTTCATTTTATCATGTGTGAAACATAATTTTCACTTATTTTATCAACGGAACTTAAGTGATGATTAAATTATTTTTAATAAATTTAATTGATCCTTAGTAATATTTTGAGAAGAATTAAGTCAATAATGACTCTCGCTACCTAAATTAACATTATTTTCTAAAAATATATAAATGTCAGTCATTTTACCATAAAAATCACTTTTATATTTAATAATGACATCAATATTGAAACCATTTGGCAAAATTTTCACTAAAGTCACACTTTCTAGAGTTAATTCTCAATAATGATTATATGGATATAAATCACTTATGCATTGAATTACACTCAAGAGCTAAAACATTATGACCACCTGTCAATAACGAGTTGGCTCACCTTTGGCGCGCAACACAGCTTCAACCCGCTTTTTTCCGCATTTACCAAGGACTTGTGGCATCCATGCCACAAGTCCTTGGTAAATGGCCGGAACAGATTGTATCAGATGTTTAAGTTAACGGTCACAAATCCGAGATATTGCGAATTGGTGGTCTTTGAACTCTGAGCTGCCGTCCCAGGACATCCCAAATGTGTTCTATCGGATTGATATCCGGTGAGTTAGGCGGCCAGGACATTAACTGGAATTCAGCATCATGTTCCTGGAACTACTCCAACACAGTTTTAGCCTCGTGACAAGGGGCGTTGTCCAGTTGGAACATTGCATTTCCAGCTGGAAAAACAGAGGCCATGTAAGGGTGCAACTGGTCCGCAATGATGTTCAGATACCCTCTAGCATTCATGGTCTGCTCTACCACAACCACGGGTCCCAGAGACGCCCAAGAGAACGTACCCCAAAGCATAATACCGCCATCACCGGCCTGTGTATGACCTACTGTACATTGAGGGAGCAACTGTTCGCCTGGAAGACGACGTATCCTGACACGGCCATCGGCGTGATGAATGACAAACCGTGATTCATCTGACCAGGCAACTCTCTCCCACTGATCCATGGACCAGTCACGATGTTCCCGGGTCCAGCGCAGGCGCAGTTGGCGATGACGCTTGGTCAGCAAAGGCCCACGAGGGGGACGTTTGCTGCGTAC